>CAIGRK010075794.1:0-20321 GCA_903798315.1 Fraxinus greggii
GAGCATTCTTAGGTCCTGTTTCTTCATAGGTATTTTTTTGTGAAAAATGATTTCACAACCTTACACCTATTTCTATAATTTTTCATCACATCCTGCAACTTGTAATGGATTCCGAGGCGTCGAGGAAAGTTACGGTAGCTAGGTTTGGGAAAGAGTCAGTATCTAGGAGGTTGGATGAGTGGTACACAATGACTGAAAAGTCCATAGATTACGAGGCAAGTTGGGGGCAGCCAAAATTTCTTCCTCTATGACCTCCAAGTGGTACACACACTTCCTTACATGGTGTATGATTCATCCATGTAAGGGTTTCTCCCTTAACATTCAGCTCCGTCAAGGCGAGGCTTGTGACGTATGCCCTGGAGTTCAAACAAGGTCACCCTCTTTAGAGATCTGATCATCTCCTCCGAGGTGCCTACGCTTTCTTACATGGTGGATGGTTCATCCATGTAAGGGCTTCTCCCTTGACATTCAACTCTATCAAGGCGAGGCTTTTGACTTATACCCTAGAGTTCAAATGAGGTGACCATCTTTAGGGATTTGATCCTCTCCTTCAAGGCGCCCATGCTTCCTTACATGATGGATGATTCATCTAAGTAAGGGCTTCTCCTTTGACGTTCAGCTCCGTCAAGGTGAGGCTTATGACATACGCTTGGAGTTCAAACAAGGTGACCCTCTTTAGGGATCTGATCCTCTCCTCCGAGCTGCCTATACTTTTAAACAAACATTGTTCCTTAGCTTTTTGTGCAAAGTGTTTATTTATTCGTAAAGGTTTGAAAAGACCTTCCAACTATTTAGTACATTCACTGGTAGTACATTCTTAGACGCTCCATGTTGCATGGATGAGGTTGTTCCTTTTCATCCATGTCTTCAATTCGATATGTGCCAGGTCGGAGTTCTTCTTTGATACGGTATGGTCATTCCCAATTTGGGTCCAAAGTGCCTACTCTTGGTTTTTTGGAGGATAGAAATAATCTCTAAAGCACCAAGTCATTCATCCGAAAGGACTTATTCTTGATCGGTATTGTAGTATCGAATTATCTTCTTCTGATATGCAGCCAGCTTCACTTGGGAGTTATCCCTTTTTTTCTTCAAGGAAATCGAGCTCACACCTCCTAAGTTCATTGTTTGATATCTTACTAAAATACAATCTTCATGGAGAGGGTAAACCAACTTCTACATGGCTCATGGCATCAGCACCATAAGCCATTGAGAAGAGAGTTTCTCTAGTTGGGGGTCCTGCTGGTAGTTTGAATTGGCCATAGCACATGTGGTAGGTCATCAACCCAGGCTCCTTTTCATGTGTCAAGCTTCCTTTTCAAAGTATTTTTTATAGTTTTATTCACAGCTTCCACTTGTTTGTTGGCCTGGGGATGATGAGGGGTGGAGAAATGTTTTTTGAACCCGAGTTCCTCACAAAGGTCTCTGACTTTTTTGTCATCAAATTGCTTCCCATTGTCTGATATAATTAAATGAGAAATCCCAATCGGCAAATAATGTTCTTCCACAAAAACTTGGAGGTGTTAGCTTCTGTGATCTTCGCCAGAGGCTCAGCTTCAACCTATTTCGTGAAGTAGTCTGTTGTGACAATAGCAAAATTAGCACTTCCTCTGCCCTTAGGTAGGGGGCCTATGAGGTGCACTCCCCACTCGGAGAAAGGCTAATTGCTAGATACAGTAGTCAGCTCTCGAGATGGTTATCTTTGAATAGGGGAAAAATGTTGGCATTTATCGCATTTTCGTAAATTGAATGGCATCCTTTTTCAAGGTAGGCCAGTGATATAAAAACAAAATGAGCAGACCTCCTTCTCAATTTATGAGCCTCATTTTGTCGTCGGGGAGAACCTGGTCTTTGAGATAGGCTATAATGGGTTGCATCCAGGTGGGAATTCCTTCTACCCACATCACCTCTTCCATAGCAATGGACGATTTTGAGAGGTACTCGATTGGCACTATCATTAATAACTTCGAGTCCTTGCTGCTTGCCACTTAGATAGAATGTCGGCATGGGTGTTTTCCACGCTTGGAATTTGGGCCAATTCAAACATTTCAAAGGTTGAGAGTAGGTCCATCACTAACCGAAGGTACGCAGTCGTACCCTTATCTCTGGCTGTGAAGTTGTCGTTCACTTGGCCAACGACGAGTTGAGAGTTGCAATTGATGTACAAATTCTTCACTTGCATATCTCTTACTAACTTAAGTCCATCGTATTCAGCCTCATTGTTGGTGGACTTAAATCCAAACCGTACCATACTATTCGATTTGTGACCTTCTGGACTTATAACGACCACGCTATTCCCCGAAACCACGTTCCCAATCGATCCATCCACAAAAAGAATCCATGTAGGGGCTAGCAGGTTCCACTGCCTCTTCCATGTCGAGAACATTGGCAAATTCTGCCGCAAAATCCACCATGGCCTGGCCTTGATGGCCGCTCGGCTTTAAAGATGACGTCAAAGTCGATTAATTCCACCGCCCATTTCAATAGTCTCTCAGAGGCATCTGGCTTTTGAAGTACTTGTTGAAATGAGAAATTGGTCAATACATGTATCGTATGAGCTTGGAAGTAAGACCTTAATTTCCTCGATACGGTGATCAATGCCAAAGTTAACTTCTCCATATCAGGGTATCGGGTTTCGGGCGTTAGCAATACCTTGCTGATGTAGTAAGCCGGTAGTTGGGTACCTTCTTCCCTTATAAGTACGGTACTAAGAGCTTTATTCGAGACAGCCAAATAGAGTTTCGAGCCTCTCTAGGTTTAGACTTCTAGAGAGGGGGGCCTGCCCTAGGTGCTTCTTTAGCTCCTGGAAGGTCTCGTCACACTCTTCAGTACATTAGAATTTCTTCCCACTTTTTAGGATCCTGGAGAATGGGAGACACTTTTCGGTGGCTTTTAAGATAAAATGACTTAGAGCGGCTACGCGTCCAGTTAGGCTTTGCACTTATTTTAGTTTTTTAGGGGACCTCATCTCGACCAATGCTCGTATCTTCTCAGGATTTGCCTCTATGCCCATTTGATTAACCATATAACCTAAAAATTTGCCTGAAGCAACACCAAACACACACTTAAGAGGATTTAACTTCATCTGATGCTTTCTCAGGATACGAAAGCTATCGTTCAAGTGGGCTATATGATCATCCACTTTCAGACTCTTAACGAGCATGTCATCTACATAGACCTCCATCGTCTTACCAAGGAGGTCGATAAACATCTTGTTTACAAGTCTTTGGTAAGTAGATCCAGCATTCTTTAACCGAAAGGGCGTCATCTTGTAGCAGTAAAGGCTTCTATCCGGGATAAAGAAAGTGTTCTCTTCATTCGCTGGGTACATGGAAATTTGATTATAGCCGGAATAGACATTCATGAAGCCCAGTAATTCATGTCCCGAGGTGGAGTCCACCAGTTGATCTATGGGGAGGACGAAACTATTCTTGGGACAAGCATTGTTAAGGTCAAAAAAGTCAATGCACACCCTCCACTTTCCATTATGCTTCTTTACTAAAACTGGGTTTGAGACCCACTACGGGTATAGTGCTTCCCTGATGAACTCATTCTTGATTAACTTATGCACTTCTTCCTTCAGGGCTTCATATCATTCCCGGTTGAGGGCTCTCCTCTTCTGCCCATATGGGGCAGTTTTAGGATCAATTTTCAGGTGGTGATAAGTTACCTTGTGGTCAATTCTTACCATATCCTCGTGTCTCCTAGCAAAGACATCCCGATTTTCACATAAGAAGCTCTTGAGCATTTCCTTAACTTCGGACATTAGCCCCTTCCTACATGTAACAACCGGTGGGATCTAGGTGGTCTACTGGGAAGCTCTCCAGTTCCTCTACTGTGGTAGTTTGGGACTCATTTTCAATAATACAACGGTCGATCTCATCAAGAGACTACATTTCTTTGGGAACATCAACCATTTCCATATCAGTTATTACCGTGTTGACATCCCTAGGTTTCGTATTTCTGATGGAATTTAGGTAGCACTCTCGAGCTTCCCTTTGGTCATCTATTACCGTCGTCACACCATGGTCGGTGGGGAACTTCATGTACAAGTGGTGGATGGAGGTGACCGTTCCTAAATCTTTCAATAAGGGTCCTCCTAATATTCCATGGTAAGCCGACCTGCTATCAACTATTAAAAATTCCATGAAGTTTAAAGTCAATTGGGACGGCTCCCCCATTTCCTTTGCAAGTGTGAATTTACCCCAGGAAATTATACTATCCCTAGTAAAGCCATACATGGGGGTGGCGATGGGGGTTAGTTCGTGATCCAAAATCATTTTTTCAAAAGTAGTTCCAAAAAGGATGTTGACGGAACTACCATTGTCCACTAGCATCTATTTCAGCCCATTTGGGCTATTACGGCCCTTACCACAAGGGTATCGCAATGGGGGAAATGGACTCCCTCTGCAACATCTTGAAAGAATACAATAGGAGGTGCCTGGCTCTACCGGGAACTGCTCTTCACTATATAACTAGTCAACGGAGGGCCCTTAACCTCCTTGGCATAATTCCTCTGAGAGTTCCTTATTTCTCCACCAACGTATGGGCCTCCAAAATTTGTGCCAATTTTATGGATGGAATATTCTCTGCCCGAGGTTGATGACCTCTTCGTTGTTCTACAATTGGCTTTTCTCTTCATGTTCTCTCCTCTATCGGGGGGAAACACCCCGATGGTGGGAAGTGGCCTCGTCACACCTGGGATGTTGGTCACGCCAAGTTGGGGGCCTATTTCTCTGTCGTGAATCGTTTCGTCGATCATTCCGGGGACTTACCCACCTAGGGTGGTGGGCAACATCCCTACAACTTGTCGTGTCATAGCTATATGAATGGTTATACGTGTAGTACTCGAAGGGGTTTGGCCTATCCTTGGGCACCAAACCTCACCCTCGGCCTCTTCCCCTACGGGAGGGCCTGTTGTGTTGATTCAGTTCATTGAGTGTCGATTTCGGGTGCGACTTTTTCATAGGCCAACGGGGGCACCACATTTAAGGTGGCCATGGAAAGGCCTACACTGAGTTAGGGGCAACCTCGTTGCCATTCTGGTTCCATTGATAATCCATCAGGTAGGAGGTGGGTCATCTCCCTCGTTGCCTTTGCTGAGGCTGGAGGCCTCTACTGGCCCTATTCCTGTGATCAATCAACTCTTCATTGATAATATTTCGTCTCATCATTTCTAGCAACACATCATAAGGTGTTAGGTCCTGATTTTGAACATCTCTCCAAAATTATGTGTTCATGTTTAGGCCTCCTTGTAGTGCAGACAGGGCCTCGTGGTCGGTATCCTGAACACAATATGTCATCTCATCAATAAAACGAGACAAGAAGCTTTTCAGGGATTCTTCAGGCCATTGCCTTATGTCCTGGATGCACTGGATATGCGCCTCTCCTTCTTTGCTTACTGCGAATCTCTTCAAGAATATGTTCTTGAACTTCGGCCAGCTCCTGATGCTACCAGGTGGTAATCAGCTATACTACATTTTAGCCGCTCTACTAAGGGTTGAGTGGAAGGCTCTACATTTTACGGGGGGTGGCGCCTCTCAGGCTCATGTGCATCTTGTAGCTGTTCAAATGTTTGGTCGGGTCACCTCTCCCATCATACTTTGGTATTTTGGGCAACACATAGTGGTTTGGTACCTCGGCATTCCTTAATTCCAGCGAGAAGGGTAAGTTCTCATCATCATCATCCAAATCACAAGATCGCGGGGTCCATCTGAATCATAATTTTTGTCTGCTTCATACCTCGGTGTGGGGCAGAGGGACCTGCTTGGTTCTCGGCCTCTCCGTCCCTCCTTTGACGCCTATCTCTGGGTGGGGGCAATACGGGGGGCATATTCTTGCCTTTCCTCCGGTTTCCATGTCTCAAGAGGTGGGGGCCGAGGCATATTCCTTGGCGTTGGAATTTCATGTTGTTGCGGACACCTAGGCCCTGGACTCGCAGGGCTGATTCGGTCGAATACACTGACAGATCTTTGAGACCTAGCGTCGGTTCATATTCCAGAGGGATGTTATCCTCCATATTGAATGGGGACCTGGTGGGTCGACCAGATGCGTAATTGGAGGAAATGTCGACCTCCACTTCTCTTTCTTAAGGCTTACCTCCCTAGTGCGCCTAAGGGGACGTTCTTCTTGACTTTGTACCAAATTTTCTCGTTCGTACTGCCCCTGATGTGCATAGAGAGGGATTGGATAGCCCCCTTGGCTTTGCATTTGCCTCAAAAGCTCTTCCATTGCCAAATTTTGGTTGGAAATGCATCTCATGTTGGCCGCCATGGTGGATATTTCTCTAGTAAGTTTTACTGTCATTCTCATCACACCTCGTATGTGATAATGGTGTGGTCAACGTCGACACGGGGGGCGACTGTGACCGGAATCTCGTCGTCACTTTCCCTCATGCTCCTGGGAGGGGCATCACCATCTGAACTCATCTCTTTTCAAGTTTACTGCGGAATCGTTTTTCAACTCTGGGGGCTTCCTCTTGTTCCTTTTTAAGAACAAATCCTTTTTCAAGGGAGATATACAATATAATTTCTTAGTAAGCTTTTTCCATGGGGTTGTTCGCTGTTTTAGCGTGGTTTCCTACAGACGGCACCAATCTGTTGACCTCAAAATATGCTGCCAACAGATGTCGGATCCACTCGTGCATGTGCAAGCTAGATCAACACGTAGAGGTAGATCAACGATCGGGATCACTCCGAAATTGGACTAGGAGAAGCTCAACGACACGAGACGTTTTCGTTCGAGTTCTGTGAGATATTCGGGATACGATTGTATAATAATACCAATCGCTACAGACTTATATCAAATATTGCAAATCAATGTATAATAAAACAAGTTACTTCAAGTGTTCAAAGTTGCATTAGCCTTCAATTGTTACATGGCGGAGGTATTTATAGTAGTACAAATGGAATATTGACCCTCAGATGAAATTACACGTGGCCTCATCTCGGCCGAAGTATCAAATCCTCGCTATCATGTTTGACTTTACTAACTTTTCAAAACATTTAATACTTTAACATCTCATTGACAAGACAATACATAAATACACTTTTTACAAAAGTCACATCAATCATTCAGATAAGATTTCTATAATAAATTAAGGATCTCTGCATGTGGGCTGTCACTAGCTGGGGTGGAGCCTCAGATGTCCGGAGGGGGTCCATACCTTCACTAGGTCGGCCACGTGGACAATGCTCGTAACATGTCATAACAAAACATTTAAAAATATTTAATCAGATTAAAAATATTAATTACCATATAGATAGGATGTGAATATAAAAATTAATTACCAAACACGCATTAGGAAAAGAATCTTCATGTATAGAGGTTAACAGAATTGACTAAATCTTTTACCATCATGCAAAAATACCAAGCACGTGAATTCATATATATAAAAATTAAAGACAAGAATAACTTTATATGAATAACTTCAAAATGAATTCCAGATAACAGAAGTTAAAATTGTAAATACCACATATCAAAAGGCAATAATTGCGGCAAAATCTATATAATTTACAAGAAGCCAGTATATTTATATGATTTAATAATCATGATTACGGCAGAAGGCAAAGAGTACGTGACAGATGACTCACGTATGTACATATGAAAAAATTCACATATCGTCAAATTGATTTCTGTACCGTGACAAAAAAACAAATTATTACCTGCTATCCAACTTACTTTGATTTTGAGAGAATCATGCTAATAACGAATTATAAACTAGAAAAAAAATGAAAAAAAATATATAAAAGTTAATAGATTTGTGTGTGTTTTATTGAGAACCAATATCATATATTTATAGGGAATGATTATTGATACAATGGCAATAATTTCTAAGGTTATTGGGATACAATTGTTAATCACTAATAAACTTACCATTTACAGCAATACGCATTATTTACGTGTGTTTTTTTTTTGTTCAAATCTTTATATGTTTTAATTTATAAATTCATTCTATATTATAAATTTTAATCATTATTCATAAATATGTTAAATAATTTATTGAATTTGAAGGTTCATTATGTTGTTTGTAATGATGATCTATAGCTTAAGAGAGTAGACAAAGGCTTGAAGGCTGCAAAATTGGTAATGTTAAATATAGTCATCATTTTTCTACGTAATTTGCCCGACATTTTTAGCGTAACAAAAAAATTTGCAGATTTAATTTGATAGTTTATGTTTCCTTTTTATTTGATAATTACAAAATGATACAATCAACATAATCACTATGGGACTACAATGTAAGTTTTCCATAACAAGGTTATTTTCACACGACGTGTCGAAATTGATTTTACTTTCTATTTTTTTATTTTTTGAAATGGACACTTTTGAGGTGTATGAATATTAGTTTGTTTTATCATTTATGTTTAAATTTTGATAATTTCCGTTTTATATTTTTAGTAGCCCATATTTATTTGGGTTCTTTATTAAATTCCTATAAATCAATAAATCAAATACAATTATTTGGACAACATATATTTATTCTTTCGGGAAATGGGTTCTTTTCACCTGATGTGTTGAAATTGTTAATAATTTCATGTTTGACGACTTGATTTATTTTGCATATCTCTTCAAAAAAAATTCTTGAAAATAATCTTTATTATTTCATATCTCTTCAAAAAAATATTATCTTATGCTAATATATAGAGATTATTCCGTAAGTACAAATAATTTTTAATTCGAAAAATGTGAACGAGAAATATGCAACCTCTCTCTCTCTCTCTCTCTCTCTCGTGAAAATAATAAAAGATTTAAATGAGAGACAGACCAAGAATTTGAAAGGAAAGAAATAAAAATTAAAGTATTAAAAGAAGATAGCGAAAGACGAAAGTGAAGATGGTGAAAAATAATTTGGATATATAGATATGGAATATTATAGGAATTTTAGAAAGTCCAGAGTAGTATAAATTAAATTTTTATTAGAAGAAGATCAAAAGAATATAGAAATTAAGATGGTAGAAAGTAGTGAAAGTAATAAAAGATCTAAATCAGAAGACCAAGAATTTGAAAAAGAAAAGAACATATGAATAAAGAACACAATATTGAAGGAAAGTACTATTATCTTCCTCTAAGATTATATGAATGAGAAAACAAAAAAATATAAAACTTTAGGAAAAACAGGTAGAATAATGATGTAATTTTTCAATAGCAAGCATTAAGAGCGTTAATTTTAGGAATAAATAACTACAAACCTCAAGACTGACCCAATACTATAATTAAATGGAAAAATTCTGTATTTAGAGAATATAATAATGTACCTATATTTTACTAACTTTATTAGAGAAGTAATTATAGGATCCAACCCAGTACAGATAATTCCCATGAACAAAATAAAACATTCGAAAGAAATAGAAAAATTAAGTATAAGCAATATGAATCATGTAATCATTTTTATTAGAGTTTAAAAGACTAGTTAGTCCAATAAGATTAGCATTAGATATACCTATATTTGACAGATTATATGAAAACATGCCATCACCTTGGATTATAATGGTGGCAATGGGCCGAGACGAGCACACTTGGGTCCATCTACCCATGAGTTCGGCTCGTCAAACACATGAGCTCGGCTCGTCACTTTGACGAGCCGAGCTAAGTGACGAGCCGAGCTCAAGCTCGTTTGAGCACAAGCCGAGCTCGACCCACGAGCTCTTGAGCTCACAAGCCAAGCCCATGAGCTCGTGTTTTTTTTCTTTTTTTTTTTTTTAAAAATTCATTTATTTATTTATTTTTTATTTTTTTCTTCAGATTTTTTACGAGCCTCGTGAACTTTACCGCGAGCTGGCCCACGAGCCATTCGCAAGCTCAACGAGCTGAGCCTTGCTCGGCTCGCTGGGTGAACCTATGGCTCGGCTCGTGCTTGTCATTTGACGAGCCGAGCCGCCCACGAGCCGACTTTCAATTATCCGAGCGACCGAGCCTACGAGCCGCTCGGTCCGTTTGCCACCACTACCTTGGAATAATAAGATTAGAAATGATGTTGAATTAGCACCTAGAATAAAAGGAACAACTATTAGTGCTACTATAAAATTTATAACCAATAAATTAAAATAATATTGTATAGAAGAAATAACTAGAAAAGAAATAAAGAAACTAAATTATTCATTTTGCTCAAATTGAAGGAAAGTACCATTATCTTCCTCTAAGATTATATGAATGAGAAAACAAAATATATAAAACTTTAGGAAAAACAAGTAGAATAATGATGTAATTTTTCAATAGCAAGCATTAAGAGCGTTAATTTTAGGAATAAATAACTACAAACCTCAAGACAGACCTAATACTATAATTAAATGGAAAAATTCTGTATTTAGAGAATATAATAATGTACCTANAGAAATAACTAGAAAAGAAATAAAGAAACTAAATTATTCATTTTGCTCAAATTGAAGGAAAGTACCATTATCTTCCTCTAAGATTATATGAATGAGAAAACAAAATATATAAAACTTTAGGAAAAACAAGTAGAATAATGATGTAATTTTTCAATAGCAAGCATTAAGAGCGTTAATTTTAGGAATAAATAACTACAAACCTCAAGACAGACCTAATACTATAATTAAATGGAAAAATTCTGTATTTAGAGAATATAATAATGTACCTATACAGATAACTGTAGAAGAATGTGGGCTTATTTAGAAACTTATTTTGAAAAGATAGTATTAAAATATATGATACAACCAAAATACTAAAATCGAAAGAAATTAGATTAAGAATGTTCGAAAGAAAAAAATCCAAGAAATTTTACTAACTTTATTAGAGAAGTGATTATAGGATCCAACCCAATACAGATAATTCCCATGAACAAAATAAAGCATTCGAAAGAAATAGAAAAATTAAGTATAAGCAATATGAAGTTCATATAATCATTTTTATTAGAGTTTAAAAGACTAGTTAGTCCAATAGGATTAGTATTAGATATACCTATATTTGACAGATTATATGAAAACATGCCATCACCTTGGATTATAGTGGCGGCAATGGGCCAAGCCTTACCCATGAGCTCAGCTCGTTATTTTGACGAGCACAGCTCAAGCTCGTTTGAGCACGAGCTGAGCTCGACCCACAAGCTCATGAACTCACGAGCCAAGCCCATGAGCTCGTGTTTTTTTTTCTTTTTTTAAAAAAAAAATTTTCATTTTTTTCATTTTTTACTTTTTTCTTCAGATTTTTTACAAGCCTCGTAAACTTTACCACGAGCCATTCGCGAGCTCGACGAGCCGAGCCTTGCTCGGCTCGCTGGGTGAACCTATGGCTCGGCTCGTGCTTGTCATTTGACGAGCTTGAGCCGCCCACGAGCCGACTTTCAACGATCCAAGCGATCGAGCCGACGAGCCGCTCGGTCCATTTGCCACCACTACCTTGGAATAATATGATTAGAAATGATGTTGAATTAGCACCTAGAATAAAAGGAACAACTATTAGTGCTACTATAAAATTTATAACCAATAAATTAAAATAATATTGTATAGAAGAAATAACTAGAAAAGAAATAAAGAAAGTAAATTATTCATTTTGCTCAAATTTATATACACAATAGATCTATGATTATAAAAGAAAAAAAATTATAATAAATATAAGAAAAATAAATGTAAAAGACAATATCAAAACAAGAAAAAGGTATAATATTAGACCAAGTAAGATGTATTATATAAATAAAAGACCAATTACTATTATAATATGTACAATGAAAAGCCAAAAAGTATAAATGACTATAAATGTTATTTATGGAGACCCTAGACATTTTACCAAAAATTCCCCAATAAAAATAAAAATAGAGACCATAAATAAGGATTGGTAGTTGAAGAAATACAATGTAATACTATAATATTATCTGATAATGAAAGTCTTATAGTTTAGTATATAGTATTTGTACAAATGAAGAATTAGATAATGTAGAAATAATAAGTAGTTCTGAAGATAGAGTAGAATTTTAGAAATAAATAATAGATTTTCAATTCTAGACGTAAAAAATGATGATTATAAAGTATGAATGTGTCCATGAATGGGTTAGAGAACCATGATCATTGATAAATAAATGTAAAATATTCCTAGGACATAAAAATATAAATCAAAATATAAAAAAATTGTTTAGAAATCCAATGTAATAATTATTTAGGAATTAAAGAAGAAATTGATAATAAATCTAAAGATTATAGCGAAATTATAGAAATATCAGAAGATGGAATAATTAATACAAATAATAGAATAAATAATATATATGAAAATATGCAATATAGAATTAGAAATCTAGAAACAAAAGGAAAAATAGATATTTATACAAAAAATAATTATTTAGAAATAGAAAATCTATAAGAAACAATATGTTCATTATCTAGAATAAAGCCGACTAAAAGCATTAGAATAACCATATAAATGCAAATAAATAAAATGATAAATTGTATAGCTATAATAGATACAGGATGTACATTTAACATAACTGAAAAATGATTTGGTTATAGAAGATTTTAGATAGAAACTAGAATGTAAAGCACGAGGAAGTAAAATGGATGTTTTAAAAATTAACCCGACCATCGACCCAGAAAAGAGAAAGAGTCAAAGGTCAAAAGATTGAACAGGGGTCGAAACAGTGATTTTTGAAAAATTAAAAAATATATATTTAAAAAAATGCATACAACTAAAACTTTGAAAAATAAACATTTACCTAAGTTGAAACGATTAACCGGGAACGGGTCACAGGTTTTTCAAAAATTGACAGGTTTAGTGGGTTTTGGGACGGATTTTTAATTAGAGTTTTATAAGCCTAATCGGATATGTTTTGGTCCCGAGTCCCGATTGAACCGATCAGGCCGGTTTTAAAACACTGAGTAAAATGGAGTTCGAATAAAAACTTTTTGATGATTGTACGATTAGATTTCAAGAAAAACAATATAGCTTAACAACTACATTAATTAGTGAATTGATTAAAGATAAATTTGTTATAGACATAAAATTCTTATTAAGTACATGAAAGTTTAACAATTACTCATGATGCAATCATTTTTTGAAAAAAAAAAAAAAATTCTATTGTACAAACAGTTGACACATCAGAGTTATGAGATAAGCATGGTGGACCCTTACCTTTAAAAATTCAAAAACAGAACCAAAAAATTTAGATAATTTAGATGAAGGTTTGAAAAGTTTAGGAAGTTTATAATATTTAAGTCATTTATCTCTAAAAACTTTAAAGACTGATTTTATACCTGGATCTAAAGACTTAATCATTTTTAATAAAACATCTTCTAAAATAGATAGTATAGCTAGAATTTTAAAATTAGCAGAGTAAATTCAAATAATAGAAGAAGGCCCTATAAAACATTTGGATAAAAATAAGATAGAAGCTAAATTAGAACAACGGAAATCAAATATACAAATTAACATATAGAAGACTTTAATATACAGATTAAAGAGTTAATAGATTTAAAAGTAATTAGACATTCTATCAACAGCTTTTATAGTTGGGAATCATGGTGAAATTAAAAGAGGAAAAGCGATAACATTTATAAATTACAAAAGATTATATGATAATACTGCTAAAAATGATATGAGATACTAGATAATGATATGTTAATAAATAAAATAAAAAATAATAAAGTATTTTCAAAATTTGACTACAAATCAGATTTTTGACAAATAAAAATGACAAAAGTTACTCATTGTTCACTGAACTTTACCATATATTATTACTTGCTCATCGACATTTAAGAAGGTACTCGTTGCTCATATAAATATGAACACAGTTACTTGTTAATCGTTGAATTTTGTTGTGTATAACACTGATGGAAATGATATGGATGATTAATGAGTAACTTTATTCAAACTTGGATGAACAACGAATAACCTTTTAAATTTCAGTAAATGAATAATAATCTATAACAAAGTTCAATGAAAAAAGAGTAACTTCTTGAATTTCAAAAAGCAAATAGTACCAAGTTGAGTGACATTGATTAAATTAACTCTTTTCTTCCCCTCTTCTCCCTTTGCTTTTCTGAATTTCCAGCTACCTGCCACCAGATTACCGTCCTGCCGCCTTTAGTTAGCCATCAGTCGTCAAGACCCATTAACCTAATGATCCAAGTCAGTGTCAGAGACAAGAGACAGCTTAGAGGTAACGTTTATCGATTTTTATTTGTTGAGTTGTTATTGATTTGCATGGAAATATTGTGAAATGTAAATTGGGTTATTCGATTGCTATAAATTCGTTTATTGAGTTTCTCTCATTTCATTTATTGGGTTGTAAGTGAATACCATAGGTCTACAGTAAAGTGAAGGTCAAACTCAATTGACAATGTTATGTTTTGTTTCCTTAACTTCTGATAAAAATTGTGCTTTAAGCAATTTATGAGCTTCGCCCTTGTTTGAGCCTCGTTTTGGAAAAAAATGTATTTTGAAATGGTTTTTTTCCTTTTTTTTGGAAAATGTGTAGTTAAAAAAAATTGATTTACGTGTAAAATTATTTTCCTAAACAATGTATGAAAATGAATTTTGAAAAAATGATTTTTAATAAAATGGGGCTCAAAGAAGGGCGAAATCTTTGTTCTGTGTATCCCCTTTTGGCTATGGTTTCTTATTAACTTGTTCCTCATTTTGAATCTTATTAACTCTTTTAACTAATCCCATACACCCTCTAATTCAGTGTTTGGTTAATGTTTTTCTTGTTCCGGTTTACGCATTAAGAGTTAATGTTTTTCTTGTTCTTGTTAAGTGTGGCTTTTCTTCACCAACACAAGTTTAGAGCATCCCAGTTTTTTATGAATATGAACCATTCTTGCTGTGGATTCTATCAGCACAATTTATTATACTTACAGACTAAAACAATTTGCCAGTTTTCTTTATTCGATTCATCATCAAATGTTGGGGCAATGGTCGGGGCAATAGCAAGCCGTCAGATTGCTGAGTACATTGAACGAAACGGGGACGACATTTGCTAGGTTTGCCAGTGGGAGTTCTTCCCACTTGTTCGGTAGCATCTCGTTGCTTCTAGTAGATTTAACAATGAACGGAGCAGAATGGTATATAAAGGTTCATGTAGCCACCCCATATTTAGTAGGAATAAGGATTAGTTTGTTGTTTGTTGTTGGTTACAAGTACTATTGCAAGTGTTCTCACTTAAATAGACAGAAATGGGAATGAACATTGATTTTTGAAGCTTCTCTGCAAGTTAGCTTACATTTCAAGTAAAACAACAACACAATGTTACTCCCTTTACAGATCAAGTGATAAATCAAATTAAATTTCCTTTCTCATTAACATTTAAATCACATGTGCAAAAAAGAAATTTTATTTTTAATAATCAACGGGTGGTTCCTTACAATCCATATATGCTTATGTGGCATAATTGTCATATTAATGTGAAATATGCTATGGACTGAAGGTTGTTAAGCCCCTGTTTGGGGCTCATTTTTCCTGAAAATATAGAACTTTTTTGAACGTTAGAACAGTTCTCCTGACAGAAGAAGTACAATCCCAGTGAAATATCAATGGAAATGGGCGATTTTGCCCCTCACATGAACCAAATGCAAACTTCACCTACCAAACCAACAGCACAATTATTCTCACCTACTCTCACACCCAGAAGTTTTACACAACCGGCAAAGACGATTCCGGCTAGCAAGCTACCGTTTTCCCAGCACTACTTCAAAGCTTCAGCCATACCTCGACTTGAGTTGTTCTTCAACTGGTGACCAATCGACTGCTCGGTGCTTGTATGCAGAAACTTTGAACGAGCACGAATTTGGGGAGATCGCGGCTGAAAAACAAGTTTTGAAGAGCCGACCGGAAATAACCCGCTCCCCCTTCCTAGGAGTTGTTCACTCCGCTTCTCTTTCCAGCGAAGAATACTGGGTGGGCAACGGGCAAAAAGGGAAGTTGTAGAAACTGTTCGCCCTTCTTTGCGGCGAAGAAGATGCAACGATTTCGCTATCCGCCATCACCATCATTTAATTGGTTGATCCAGTTGCTCGTGAGCCGCCACTGCCATCTCAGGGACGAAACTGCAGGCATGGACTCATTCAATGTTTAGGTAATAATCCTCTTTCCTCGTCTGCAATTTCAATTAATATGTTGTGAGTTTATTTTTCTACCGCTACCAACTCCTTGTCTTCAACTTGCAGACAGGTGGTGCGGTTCGTCAATGGCTGTGGAGTCAACCATGAAATATGCCAGATGGAGAGATGCAGAACGGTGAATGTTCATCGCAGCTTGTGAAACAGCTATTGCCGAAGGCCATCGACACGGAAAGTGTTTCACGAAAATTGGGTGGGAACGTTTTTTGACGTTGTTCAACCAAACAACAGGCCACAATTGGAGTAAACTCCAATTGCGCAACCACTGGGACGCAATGCGTCGAGAACACAAACGACTAACAAAATTGTTGGGCTGTACCAGGGTGGAATACAACCCGTCGGACGGTCGGATCATAGCATCCGAGGAATGGTGGACCAGAAAAATTAAGGTGAGGTCTTTCTATATCTGACTGCCATTGTTGTGAACGTTTATTATGACTTGAGGAATTGATGATTGCTGACATAGTTATGGACGTTTATAAGTTCAATTGATGATAGTTGTTATTGATAATAACTTCAATTGATGACTCGCGGTTGTTGTTGAATTGAATGGATGATGGTGGTGGTTGTTGAATTGAATGGATGATGGGATACTGAACTTGTAACAAACATTGGAAATAACTTCCACACAGTTATGTTCTTAAGAGTAGCTTCTGATTTTAGGACCTACCTTTGTACTCCAACATTGGTATCCATAGCCTCTTCCAAATAATTTCACCAGTCATGTAGCATGAGAATAGCGTAAAATGGATTGTTTTTCTCGGGCACGGTTATAGAATTTTTTGTTGTCGAGTTACAGTACGATATTTGCGTTTAATTACCTTTATCAATTACTGCTAACCCCACTGCATGAGAACAAGGAGTACAAGAACTTCAAGAACAAAGACATGTGTGAAATCTATGTCCGATACCGTCAGCTATTCGGCCACAGCTACGACGATGACAAGTACGCAGTCACTCCGACGAAGTTATGTCGTACAGGCTTCAATTATTATGAGGACAGTGTTGTGAATGACCTAAGGGATTCGATCCATGTTGAGGAGGAGAGCATGGGTTCCAGCGATGAGGGCCCCGAACAAAAAAGTACTTCAACCATGTAAATGTCAAAGCTAGAAGTGGGGAAAAGAGTCAGCATCGGGCAGCCAAAAAGGGAAGAAGAAAAAGGTTACTGCTAGAAAGCTGTCATACTCAGTTGATCGGGGAAATAGTACGACCATGGAAGTAGCGGTGAAACTTAACACCATAATTGCGCCCACCTAAAATGTAGGGGTTGCTTGTGTCGAAGAGTTGCTCGCAGCAGGGAAGCTCGAGTGATGCACACCTTTGTACTACTTCGCATGTACACTTCTGGCACAGAAGAAATATCGAGACATGTTTGATGTCATGCAGTCAACAAATGAGAAGTTCGGGTGGATTGAGTGGCAGTTCAACCGTAGTGATAAATCTCTCCCTTAGTTTATGCATCAACCAACTCTAAAATACTTGTTTCATTTGCAATTTTCTTCTCTTGTACTTTTATGTTTCGGATATTTACATTTTCCTATTGTGCCGTTATCGCTTGCTTCTTACAATATGTTTTCCACTGTGGGCTTTTTTTTTTTTTGCGAAATATCTGCGCTGGGTAACAAGTTGTGTAGGCAAGTTGTGTAGGCGTGAGTGACAATTTGAAAATTGATCAGATTTTTAGGGGAAAGGGTATGAAAAGCAAC
Source organism: Fraxinus greggii (assembly GCA_903798315.1). Classification (NCBI taxonomy): domain Eukaryota; kingdom Viridiplantae; phylum Streptophyta; class Magnoliopsida; order Lamiales; family Oleaceae; genus Fraxinus; species Fraxinus greggii. The sequence continues at coordinate 17,768 of CAIGRK010075794.1, forward strand.
AAAAAAATCACATGTCCGAAAAAGACAGTCATCCTAGATTTTCAAACTGACTGGCGCAATTATTTGCCTAGCACTCAAAAAAATTAACATGTGAACTGATTCTTCACTCTTATATAACTTCGTTGTGTGGAAATGAATGTTGTATTTCTTATATTTTGACATTCTTACTTCAATTTCCAAATTCAGTGATTTCCATTTTCCTTTTTTTCTATATCTGAAGACAAAGAAGAAGTTAATTATGAGAAGTTCCTTAGTCAACTGGTGGAAGACATCAGTACGTGGGTTACGTATTGTCAAATCGCATCAAGCGATGCCAGGAACTACTATCTCAACAACGGCGTCGTATTCGGCAATTCCCTTCTTCAAGAAATGGACACATGTTCATGAAGGAAGCAATGGAAGATAACGGCAACATATGTTATCAAGAGTTCCGAATGTATCCGCAACTATTTCGACACTTTGCACATATTCTGCAAGATGAATATGGCCTACGTAGTAGCCAACATATCGATATCTACGAGCAAGTTGGAATGTTCTTGAGCATATTGGCGCATGGAAAAGGATACCTCCAGGTGACTACTATTTTCAATCATTCGTTGGAAACAGTGTGCCATTATTTTAAGGAGGAACTCACTACTGTCGTCGCCTTTTTGGCACGTCTAATACAACCAAGACCAGACTACAATGATGGTGAGGAGCCCCACAGGCTAGACCTGACGAAGCATCCTTTGTTTGAAGACTGCATTGGTCCAATTGATGGAAAGCATGTGAAAGCCGTCCTACCGCGTAACGAGCGCGTGAATTTTATTGGCCACAAAGGAGTGCCGATGCAAAATGTGTTGGCCGCATGCGATTCAATCTGTGTTTCACGTTCGTGCTTGTTGGTACCACATATAATACCCACGACGCATCAATACTAGCGCGTGTTATACACAGTCCTGACATTCATTTTCCATTACCCGGGCCGAGTAAGTATTATTTGGTTGACTCGGGGTTTGCTCATCGATTGGGCTACATAGCCCCTTACAAAGGATCAGATATATTGTATCATTTTCAGGAGTTCCGCGATGATGGATCCGGACGTCGTCGATGGTTTCGGAATGTCCGTGAGATGTTTAACTACCGACACTTGTCATGCAGAAACATCATCGAACGAGCTTTTGAGGTGTGGAAAAAACGATGGCAAATACTAGATTGTATGCCTAGCTATTCGTTTTGGAACCCAAGTTGCCATTGTTGTCACAACGGTGGGCGTTCATAATTTTTTTAGTCAATTTGGAGTGGTGGACGAGGCATTTGATAGAGCAGAAACGGATGATGACACGTTCGATGTCGATCTACCGAATGCCGATGACGAAATTCACATCGAAATGAACGCACCGGAAATGCAACACAGTGAGTGGGACCGACTTCGCCATTATATGGCACAACAAAGTTGAGCTTCACATGTTCAGCTAAACGTGAATTTGTAGAACCTATAGTGTTGTACGAACTCATTAATAGAAATTCGATGTTTGTGTTGAATTTATAATTAGCATATTGTAGCCAATGAGTGAACGTTTGAATAAAAATATTCTTCCACTTTTGGGCAATTAAAAATATGCAGAAGCCAAAATTTAAAACAACCAAATTTTTTAACGAGCAACTAACTTCCGGTTTGGACAAAATTTATGTGAAATTGATATGTTACAACACATGTACAAGTGGGAGGGCAAAACCGGAAGTATGGAAATATTAGACATTGAAATGATTACTCAAAAGTACAAAAAATGTTTTGTTTGACAGAATAAAGCCATTTTTGTGAGAAAAATGGCTACCAAACGCAGGCTAAGTATTTTTATAAATATATCTACAAAGGTAGCTTTGCATATTTCACGGTATGATGATGCTAACATCATAAATGAAATACAAGAGTTTCAATATGCAAGATGAGTTTTTTTTACATAAGACGCCTAATGAAGAATATATGAATTTTAATTAAAACGAAATGTCCCCACCAATAATAAACCTACAACTTCATCTTCCAAACCAACAATCTATTTCATATTTAGATCAACAAAACTTAGCCCAGGTTGTTTATTTGGATCATATCAAAAGAACAATGTTGATGGAGTATTTTGAAATGTGTAAAAAATATGCTGTAACAAAAAACCTTTGTATAGAGAGTTTTTCAAAACATTATGTATGGGACAGAAGATATCGAAAGCGATCAGAATGAAAAAAGGACATGTTACCTCATTATCCTGGTGAAGGAGAAAGATATTACTTGCGATTACTATTGAACCATGTGAAATGACCTACCTCTTTTGACTTTTTGCTAACAATTAACAGAGTATATTATTCATCATTTAAGTAGATAACACCAAAAAGAGATTTTTTGGAATCTGATTATAGCATTATCAAATGTTTAGATGAAGAAGTCACATTTCAAACGTCTTTCGAATTTCGAAGACTTTTTGCCATATTATTGGACCTACTACAGTAAAAAATTGTGAGACATATATTTTGAAGACTTGACAAAAGATTACAAAAAAATATCAAAGAATCATTAGAA
>CAIGRK010075941.1:0-11970 GCA_903798315.1 Fraxinus greggii
ACACGTTTTAGATCTGTACACATATTAATCGAGTGATGTGAAAAGCCAGCACAATGAGACGACTTGTCCCACTTGATACCCCCTACTTTTGAGTTTCGTCTTCCCTCTTTTTGCCTTGTCAAGTTGCAACTTCGGAGTATAATACATTCAAATTATGAACTTTTGCTACGTTTTACTTAAAATATATAATCAAAAGCAATTTTTTTTTGAAACGTGTGAAGATAATTTTTATTATAATATCAACTAGACGCATTTTTGTAACTGTTGAAATATTTTATATGAAATTATGTCAAAGAAGTGAACGTTTAAGTATTGAATAAGATAAAATGTATAATGAATAATATTTTAATTTTTTTTTATTTTATGTATGTCCAAATTCCCAAATTAAATATCACATATGTTTACCACCATGAAACGTTGTGTCGTTTTACTATTTTTATCTTTCTAAATTATTATGAAATTTATTTTAATTTTTTGAAATAACAATTAAAAAGTCAAAAGCGCTGATATAGTAAGCACTCGAATAGTCAATTCAATATTAACATCGCCATTTGAATTTACAACGAAACAATCAACTGCCTTAGCAACAACAATTCTTGAAAAAGCTCTAATAATAAAAACAAATGATTTAAAAACTTTTTTCATAACAAAAAATGCATAATTGTTGTGTTAATTGAAAATCATTAAGTACACATTTAAATGCCAAAATTATTTTACCAACCTCAAAAGTCTACTACGTACATACTGGCCCACATTTATTTTACTAATTTGTGTGGCGGCCCAAGTATTGTGTAAAAATGATAAAATATCTCCTCTTGGACCCCAATAATGTTCAGTAATAATTTCAAATATTGATCTGCTCAATTGGGTCAGATAATATGAGATCAAATTAAATGATAAGTTTCTCGTCGATTAATTATCGAAGTATAAGATAAAACTTCAAGTCTTAATAATATATATTTCATACTTACACAAATCATAGTTTGATCTATCAGGTACACACAAGTTTGCCGTACTGGTTGATTAGATTTTTATCATGAATATACACTCGTGCAAATTCATTTGCTAGAAGTTTGAATGGCTTGAATCGTGCGAGGGAAGAGCATATAGAAGATGTTCAAATTGTAGCTAAGTAATACTATAAAGCATCTAAAATTTTACCAGAGACTTTAGAGCGAATAGGTTCTAGTTAAAATGGGTTGAGTATAGGTCTTAAAATCCAGAATCGAACAATTGTTATCCGATAATCAATTTTAGCTACAGGAATTAATTTTCATCACAATCCAAAATCATTTTTATAATCTCTTAATTATACCATAATTTATATGAATTACATAAATTAATATGTGTATAAATAATCAATATTTTTGTCGCCTAAAATAGAAATATGAAAATGAAATAAAATGAAAAGAAAATTACCCGAAAATTTACCTTTTATTTTTAAATATAAAAGAAACTTATTGACCGATCGAAAACAATCAATTTTGGTCTGATCACTTGTTTATCTATAAAACCAATATTTCATTTTCTCATTACGAAAACCGGATCGGTCCAAGTTTTCGAGCAACTCAGACCGAACAACGTGTTCTCATCCCTACTTAAAAAATTAAAAAAAAATCCTATATAAGTGATGGAGATAATTTTGAAGTGGGCACCCTTTTATTTTCACTGAATTAATGATTTGGTCCTGAACTTCATTGTTTAGTGGGGTTTGTCCATGTTCCCTCTTGACAGCCAAACAAATCCTAGCTATTATTTTCAATACAATCATCATTTTGATTCTTAAATAGTTTTTATTTTAGTGATTACTATTTTATTTTTCTAATTTCGGAGGTTGAACGGCATATAGGATCGTGACCCCACCAAAGTCGTTAATCCCAAATAAAATATATGGAGAACAAGTTAGTGGTGCAAAATCAATTAAACATTTTTGTGATGACCCCTTCATTTTATGGATATTTGCAAATAATTCCCCAACTTCTCAAATTCACATTCTTAACTACTTATCTTGTAAAGTTCACTTAATAGAAAAAATGATCTACCAATATAAATGACAGGACACATCAATTTATCAATCGATAAATTTATGGTGAGTCTCAACTCTCCGGATTTGAATTATACATATGCTTTGTAAAGATTAAAATCAGATTTTTAGTAGATTTTGATAAAAGTTGATGAAATGTGTGGTTGACTTTGATTTTAGATTTTAATAGAATTTCAACCCAAACCAAACAATGACTATATTTTTTTACTCATCGATGAATTGATGTGTCACTTTACCAATGCTTAACACAAGCTAAATACTGATACTCAATGAAAAATTTATCGTATTTATTAGTCCTTATGTCCCATAAAGATGGTCGTATTTCTTTTTTCACACAAAGTAAGAAGATTTACTTAATATAATTGAAATAATAAATTTTACTATTATTTTTCGTAATATACCCTTACATTAATGTAATCAATATTCAAGCTAATTAACCGCTTGTTTGAGCCCCATTTTTGTCAAAAAAATATATTCTTGAATAGTATATTGACGGAAAATGTCTAGTTAAAAATAAGGAAAAATTTTGGATTTGCGTGTAATATTATTTCATTGAAGAACGTATGGTTGAAATATGTCAAAATCCAATTCAAGGATACAATTTTTTCAAAAAAAAAAAAAGGGGGACTCGAACAATGGTTAAATTATGTATGCAATATTCAATGTAATTAAACTATTCTGACACTAGTCATTGTTTAATGCAAGAATCAAAATAATTAACATTTCATAGTCACCCAATACAATTACGAATGAATAAATGTCTAGGAAGATGAATTATTATTTTTTTTTTTTTTAATTTGTTGTTCCAATTACAATTGAATAATAGAGTGATTTATATTTGTGAGAACAAAGCACATTAAATATGGACATATTAAGAAACTAATATATATTAACTACACTCCCCAATAAAAAATGAGACTATAATTTGAGACGAACAAAAAATGAAAACATGACTATCCTTATATGACTGAGGGAGTATATATTTTATTTAAGTGAATTGAACATGGTGGTTAATATTATCTCTAAGCTTGTACATATCAAACAAAAGGTAAAACTACACATTTAGACGATTATAAGAGCACATTAATACATCGAATTAATAAGCGACTTCACTAGCAAACTTTAGACATATTGTGTAAATGTACAAGAATTAAATGTAAAAATTAATGTACTTAACTCATATTCTTTCATTAATTCTATGCAATGTTGTCCTGTAAAACTTATCAAACGTCACTCTAATTTTGTGAGTCCGAACGCCGGTAGATTTCATATCTTTCATGTTTTTTTCTTTTTCTTTTTGTTTTATTTAAAGAAAATGATATTTTTATCATTTCACAATTTTTAATTGAAAAAATAAATGAAAAGGACCATTTGCGCAATAAAAATGTGAAAACAATGATGAAAATATCAAAAAATGAAATGTATGAACGTTTTCCACAATAACAATGAAAGATGGGGACGTAAGCACATGTTTGCCACTTGTTATTAGACAATACAATTAAAATTTTCACGTATTTATATTTCTTAGCATTATTTAGTACTATTGATTTCCTTATCGATACATCATAAATACTAATTAGTGTTAATAAAAGTTGGTGGATTTCGTAAAATAAATGAAGTTTGATAAGTTTTTAACGAAAAGAAACTTTTACCAAACAAAGCGCTAGACAAGAAAGCATAAATGTAGAATTACTTAAGCTAAAACAACAGATTAATATTAATTAATTAATTTGAACAATCGACCATGGTTATCATTGTCAACACACCAAAAGGATTCTTGTCGTTTAGGCTTTAGGGTTACAGTCTCCTGTAATTTCAGAAAAAGGCAGGGCTAAAAATGACAATTCTCATACTGATGGCAAAAATATCAAGAAAGCTGGAAATGTATTTTTGTGCAAGTGCAGAGAACACCGTAGGGTTACTATAGTCTAGGACAGCTCTGTAGGGTAACCTCTCTCTCTCTACACATTATAGATTTTGTTGTAGTTGTTTCTCTCCCTCTCTCTATAATGTAAAATTCTTGAATATTCACAGTGGGGGAAGTGAATAATGAGGAGTTTATTTTTTTATTTTTATGTGGAGAGAAGAACCTGATGCCTCTTTTGATGTGTGAGTGGGTGGTGCCGTAACTGCTGTTTTTCTCTTGTTACTGTACAGAAACTGATACAAACATTTTACATACAATCATACATCTTTTATCTTTCAGTTTCTCTCTCTACATCTTTGAGCTATTTTTCTTTGTTTTCTCTTGCTCTATCACTGTTATTCCTCTAAAGTCTTTTAAGCATACGATGACTGTATTTCCTCCTCATTTTTCCCACTACTAGGAATACATATTGATTCAAATCTATCAGGTCTGTAGCTGATTTTGTTCTAGGAATTTCTTTGATCTTTAAGGGGGTTTTCTTTATTTTTTGCCTTAAAAAATCAGTGTTTTGGGGCTTTTCTTGGAATTTTTACGCTTCTCTTTGTTCTCTTCTTAAGATTTTTGTGATGGCGGTTGTACTTGTTTATCGATTTCGAGCTGGGCTGTGTATTGATGAGTTTTAACCCCAACTATTTTTTGTGATCTTATGATCTATATTTCTCCTGGCGTTTCTCTTCAACTAGTTTTTGACAGAGTTTCGTTTATAGTCTTTCCTTCTGTATCATAGCAAAAAAATAAAAAATCTGATCTATACATTGAAACTAGATTTTGCTTTATTTATGTCTACTATTCACACAGACTGACCACAGATTTGATTTTGGAGTCTGGGTTCTTTCCATTTCTTCTGAATCTTTTTCCACCAAGTAAAATATTTCACCGATTACTTTGATTTTGAGGCAGTTTGCACCATATGAATGTGTACGGTGAGATTTCTCTGTGGGTTCATTTCGAGAATCTTTCTGATTCATCAGTTCTTGTCATCATATCATCTTGATTTTGCTCTCTTTGAATTTGATTTTTCAATTGAGCAAGGTTCAGATGTTTCCCATCTTGAAAAGCTTAAGTTAATCTGTCTACTTTCTCATGGTTTGCCCACATAAAATAACGATTCACGAGGGTCGATCTTTGCTTGTAGCTTTCTCTTTTTTTGCCAAATTTTGGTTCTTTCCTTGCTCAATCAGACTCTTTGAGAGAACACTATTCATATATAAGATGCTTCAAGTTTACACCTTCCAAGCACATAAAATAACATTCTTTAGAGTTTTTGCCAAGTCTTCTACTGCCCTTGTATTTTCTGGGTCTGTGTTTTTCCCCCCGAGTTCTTGATCTAATGTTTTGGTATTTTTCTCTCCTTTGTAGGGTTGATGGATGGTTGAAGAAAAGGTACAATATTTAGGTGGGGTTTTTTGATTTTGATCTTAAGAGGTGGTATTAGTGGTGGTGGGGTTGGGGACCTTTGTCGAGAGAGGCCTTAGGCTACTGTTATGCTGAAGGGTAAGTATAATAAGATAAGGCCTTGTTTTGGAGATAAAATAAGTTCTTGTGACTGTTGCCTAGACAGCACAAGAAGGAAGAAAAAGGCTGTTGGCAGATGTTATCCACTGAAAACCCTCCACCAGATCCCCAGTGTCCTTGTGAAATCTCACGACTGAAAAGCAGTAATAGTCATGAGAAGGCTTCTGATAATAATAAGCAGCAGCTTGGGGTAGATCTGTCCAAATTCTCCATAAGGTAATAAATGGGCGAAATTTTTCATCTTTCTTAAATCTTCAAGTTTTACACGTCTGTCATGTTATTTCTTGATACTTTCTTTGTTGGCCAGATCCCAGTTGCATATTTCTGATTTTGATTCATCCAAGTATGGGTTTGCCATCAAGCTTCACGAATATGCATTCTCTCTCTTTTTGTTTTGTTTTTCTTTACCTAATATTGGCCTAATGACCTTATTTTTAGCAGGTTTTTGGTCTTCATCTGGTCTTCCCATGTCTTATAAAGTTGTTCTTCCAATTTTATTCATGACCACCGTTAGATGGTCAATTTTGACCGGCTATTCTTGGGTAATTAATAGTGGTCATTTCATGTTCTTCCAAAACCCTTTCACTCTGGGAATCCCAATTCTTGCATATCTGTTTTGTGATTAAATCTTCAGTCAAAAGCTGCCATTTTTTGGGGTAGTCTTGTCCTCGTTGTACAGTTCTTTTGCTAAAACAGGCGCATAGTTGAAAGGTTTTGTGACATTTGCAAATCATTTTATGCATTGGTTTCAATTACCCCATTATTTTGTCCTGAATTTGTTTGTTTATGTGATTTTAGTAATATATCTCAATCTTAAATTTTACTGCAGGGATTATGTTTTCAAAACCCGGAGCAAGGATATCAAGACTAATTGGCCATTTTCTCGGAAAAATTTGCAACTTTGTTTGAAACATGGCGTGACCAATCTGTTGCCACCTTTTCAGTCTCTTGATTATGCAAGATGCTTATCAACTGAAAAATGTGATGTTGGAAGCATCACCTGCGACAAAGTGAGTATAAGCAATTCCGATGGGAAGCTCTCCTGTTCAAGTGACCATCCTGAGTCTGTCTCTTATACCACTATTGGGCATGGCCATAAGCTAAGTGGGGATTGTGGAGTCATTAATGAAAGTGGATCTCAAAAAGAGAAAGAATTTCCATCAACCATAACAAGTCATTCCGGTTCTGAAAGAGATACGGTTCCCACAATACAAAGCCCTTGTTTGGAAGCAGAAGCGAAAAAATTCCCAGGACCTTTGACCGAGAAGCCTGTATCATCCAACAAGAGTGAGAATACGAACAAAGAAACTGTAAAGAAGTGCAGATTGATTGTGAAATTGAGCAACATTGCTGACCCAAGGTTGCAAGAAGATACGGGTGCAAACACTTCTGTGGTGTCAGAAACAATGGCTTCAAAAGTGTGCCCAGTATGCAAGAGCTTTTCATCTTCGTCTAACACCACTTTAAATGCCCACATTGATCAATGTCTTTCTGGGGAGTCAACAATCAAGTGCACAGAAAATCCTAAGGTGATCAAGCATAGAATAAAGCCTAGAAAGTCAAGATTGATAGTAGATATATATGCAACGGCCAAACACTTCACATTGGAGGATCTTGACAGAAGAAACGGTACGAACTGGGCCTCAAACTTGGGTTTTCCAACTCCAAATATGGAGATGTCTGTTGAAGAGAAGGATGAGACACCATCTCCTACTGATGTTGAAGGCATCAATGATGAAGCTGCAGTCTACATCGACTCCAATGGCACAAAACTTCGTATTCTATCAAAGTTCAATGATCTGCAATCAAACTCGAATGCTGAAGATGATTGTAGACCAAGGAAACTTGAGAATAGAGACAAAAAAAGCAAATTTTCATTGAGTAAGAAGAGAAATCTCTTTAGGAAACACAAGCTCATGAAATGCGCTCCCCATGACCAAAACAGTTGCTTACTGAGGCATGATCATTGTCACGAGGTGTGTTACTTCAACTTCTTTACAACTTGTTTTTGACAGCAGCTGATTGCTTGTTTCCAATCAAAAAAAAATTCAGCTTTGCCATTTACGGCATTTGTTCAGCTTTTGGATTGTCAGGATGCATACCTTTGAACGAATCTAGGCAAATGGTCTTGTCTCATTTAGTTTATCTTGAAACCACAAGATTTGGCACAAAATAGTTAGAATTAAGTCGTGTAATATACTTGTATATTGATTAATTGGCGACTTCTTATACTTGTATATTGATTAATTGGCGACTTCTTTTTTTTCCCGGTTTTCAATCTAACACAAAGGGTTCATTTTCTGATTTTTGGTAGTCTGTTGATAAAAAGTATATTTTCAATTTTGACCATCTAAAATTTTGTTTTAGTTATTTCTATAGTGTCTGCATGAAAAGAATCACAAGTTATTCTCTTTATCAAATGACTAGACTGCTTATCATCTTTAGCAAAATGCGAATGAACCATGTATTGTTAACAGATTGACGATGGTGAACAAATAAATATTCCTCCTGAAGAAAGTTGTGAGACAGACGAATTCCTGACACAACCCTTGGAAACTCGTGATCAGATGGAACGAAATAATTTTGGAATGATAAGACAGTGGGTAGGGTCCAAGCGAACTGGTCTAATGAAAAAGATTAACGGTGGAAATCAGCATTCAGATATAGGTATAACCAAGGACTCGAGAGTAAAAAGTCATCTGTCTTCACTAGCTGACCTTTTTCCGAAGAGAACTAGTAGTTTGAGTTCGGCAATTTTATCTGATCAGAATCCACAATCACCTCCTGAAAGCAGCAAAAGACAGGAGAATTTGTCTCTTTTATTGCATGATGGATGCAAGGATCCTTCTTCGAGAAAGAGGGCGGGGATCTCCTTGGCAGATTCTCAAAGCTGTCACGCTGAAAAGAGGAAACGTCTTATGTTATCTAAGTGCAGCGTGAAGCAGTTGAGGAACGATGGCCCATCAGTTCTTTATCGTATCATGGATCCTCCAAATTGTACAGTAAATCATGTGCCTTCTCGGAGTAACAAGCGAATGGAGGTGCTCAATCCTGCTAAAGATTCTCGTAGTTCTTTTATCAACTCAAAATCGTCCCAGTATCATGCATATTCATCTGGGGGTAAGAAATTTTCATCTTTAAGGAATATTTCCCCGGATCATGCATTCTCATCTAAAGGCAGGAAATTTTCGTCTTTGAGGAAGAATGAGTTGTCTGTCAACCAAGCTTCTATTCCTGATCACTATAAGAAAAAATTGAGGAGAAAATTTTTGGACCGGAAGAAGCCTTGGGTGCATTACATTTCAGGATCAGATGAAGAAGCCCTGGCACCCCAATCCACAATTGTTAGGCAACCTCACTTGGTAGAAGATCTGTGTAAACATTCTACTCAGTTAGAACCAACTGATAAGCTATATTTTGATAGAACTAGGGTCTTGAAAATTCGAAAGAAGAGAGAAGCACTTATGATCTGTAGGACGGAGGAAACCAAGTCTTTGAAAAGCCCACAACAATCTCCTGAATCTGATAGCCGGGCTGGGAAGAAGATTGATTCTTTTACTAGCGAAAGTGTTCCACCTCTTACACCCGATGGCGTGAAATCTTCTGGAAAAGAGGTTGAGATTTCGGATGACATTGTCTGTGAGCCAATCCCTGACATGGCTGACGGGGGAACTTTTATGGTTTTTAGCAAATCATTGGATCCTGCATTCCCTGTCCTTGCTGGTACTTCTGATGTGCAAGGTCTGTCACAACAGTATCTTGAAGCAAACAAGGAACCTTTTCTAGATAAGCCAGTATTGGGTGGTGAAGAGATGTTTTGTGGGGATGAAGTGGGGGAACTTATCATCACTCACGATGCCCACATGGTGGCAGAGTTGGATACTAATGAAGAACCAGGAAATTACTTTGTGGATGTTGATCCGATACCTATTCCTGGGCCACCTGGATCCTTTTTGCCAAGTCCCGGGCATATGGGCTCAGAAGATCTTCATGGAAATTCATCATTAACTACCTGCAGGTTTCAATCTTCTGAAGATGAGCATGAATTAATTGATATGGATTCATCAGATTCTCCTGTTTCTGCCGTGTCAGCTATATGCAACTCCATCGCTGCAAGTTCTTATTCTGTATCCTTGGAGAAGTTGTCTTTAGATCCTGATGATGGTGTTCATCCTGAGACTAGATCTAGCTTCTCCCGTGCTAGCATTGATCCCGTGGTTGAAAGTTCCAGCCCTTTTGAGCAGGCAGCAAGTGCAGGAGAGGGAAACCTCAACCTGGATCAATCAAGGGCTAATTTGATGTTTGCCAAATGGAGTCCTCCCAGATTCAAATACAGTCAGCCCTGCTGTTGCTCTAGGAAGGAGGGAGCTTTATCGGGTGCTGCTTTAAACAATCAAGAATCACAACTTTTACGCAGAAGAACTATGTCTTCACTTGCGGTTCCTGCCGTAGAAAAGCAAATGGGTGGTTTTGCAAAGAGAAAGCGTGAAAGTTTCAACTCGAGGTCAGAAATATTCTCTATGAGCAAGACAAGTTCAGAACCTGAAGAAAATGTTGCAAAATCATCCGTGGGGCCAATGCCTATGCAGTTTTTAAATTCTGAGGTTAAGTCCCCAACCCGTAATGATTACGAGTCCGCTACACCTTCTATTTCTAATCCCGTTCTTAGACTCATGGGAAAGAACTTGGTGGTAAACAAAGACAAAGATGTGGGTGCTGAAACCGGGCCTGCCCCTTCAAGTATCTTGAATAACCATGCACAGCCGTTATCTAGGGTTGATAATGGTGTCACTTCTAAGAAGATTCACAATGAGGACCATTCATTGCGTCATCATACGGTTTCTCAAGTTCCCATCACCTTTGACCATTTGCACTTTGATGTCAATTCGTCAAATGGTTCTGTAAACAACAGCAATCACAGGACACAATTATTGTCTCCTCGTCCATTGATGCCCTTGCTTTCAAATGAGAATATCTGTTGGAGTTTCCCATCATCAGTGGGGTGTCACGAAGAAATGGGCGGGTGCAACTTGACCCCTGAACAATTTGGATCCAGGATTAGAGTGGATACTCGAATAACCGACGATAATGAGAAAGTGCAAACTTCTTCTGCCACCAATCTCCGGAGTGTAGATCCTTGCGGCAGGGCCAGAACAGAAATAATTGTTATTGATGATACACCAGAGAGTGAAACTGGTTCAGTAATTAAATCGACATGTTATGAGGGAAATATGAAAGTTGGGGGATCGACAGTTGGGATTCTGGCATCCATGGAAGATTCAAGGCATCTGAATCCTCTCTATCATCATCTGCCACGGGGTTACTGTCGTGGATATCCAATCGTTCAGAATGCAAGTTTTCAAGTGCCAACATCCAAGGGAATGAATGCAAGTCCAGTTAAATGGAATGGCACTCCAGGAGGATCAAGTGTATTGCGTACAAATTCTATGACAGCTTCATCAACCTCCAAGGATCACCTTAGATCTACACTGTATTCTTCTCCTCGCTTTTCATGATCAACAAGAATTACTTGGCAGGGGTCGTTACGAGTACTGGGATTTGCATCTAGAGTATTCTGGGACGTCTCTATGTGTTCCTGGCCAATTGACTGCCAAAACATGGGTGCTCAAAGTCAAATCAAATGACATACATAAAATATAGTCTGACAAAGGAGAACAAGCATAAGTTACGCCAGATGAGTTCTAAATTTGGTTTCCCTTGTTGAACTTTCTACTTATACTTTGATATAGAAGCACTGTAATTATGATAGTTCTGAAACGGTTCAAGGCTTTTTCTTATATGAATGCAAAAACTTACCTAGAGGCTTATGTATGAAGAATCTTTAATAACGAGTTACCATTATCCTGCGAAATTCGTTTCTTAGTGATTTAAACTTATAAACCTCATCGAGCGTGTCTTTATATGAACTGAACTTGAGATTAGTATTCTCCTTTACAGGTTGACAATTGCATGAGAATAATGCCTGTTACCTGTTGCATGCATAGTTTTTCTTCATATGTTAAGCATTCACTTATTTTAGCATCATCACATGCATGTTTTTGTGGCTAGCTAATGCCTAACTATATCAGGAGAGCCTCTGCGCATCTTATGCTTCACGGTTTTCTATTGTATCTCTTAGGATTCGAACACTTGACCTATGTCCTAGTACCAATTGAGCAGAAAGATTCATGCCGAGACACAAGGCATTAAACCTGTATCGGCATTTTCTTCTGTCTCCGAATCCATATTGAAGAATTGCATTCTGTTATTGCATGACATGGAGGCCAGTCGAACCATGTTTACATAAATACATTTCGTTGGCGGTTCCTTACCAGCTACCTACGTGTTTTAGTTTCAAAAGATCTTGCCGAAAAGGGCAGAGAAAATTAGGAAATCGGCTATATGCATGGGGGTTGTTGAATATGGCCTAAAGAGAGACGAGACAGTGAAACGAGCTTTGCCTCTGCATGAAATATAGCCGTTA
>CAIGRK010076135.1:0-13758 GCA_903798315.1 Fraxinus greggii
AAAAAAAAAAAAAAGAAAAGGGGGAAGAAAATAAGAGAAAAAGAAGGGAAAAAGGAAAAAAAGAAGAAGAAATCACTGAAGAAGATGAAATATGGACTCAAGTATAAGGTTCTTCGTTTCTTCTATTCCAAGAGGTAATACAATAATTTGTTGTTCAATATTGTTAAATTTGGGTTTGTAATTAGTGGCTTAACTTTAAAGATTTGGAAGAGAGAATATATATTGGTGTTGAATATGTTGAAGAAATATGAAATGGGTTTATGAATTAGAACTTCAATCTTTAAATCTATTGTGTATTTGATACCAAACACTTAATTATGATATATAAGAGTTAGACAAGGATTTGAGGTTTGATTTTGCTTGATTTACGTCATTTTTCCAATTTTTGGACAAAATCCTTCACAGGTGCTACTTTTAAAATTATTCCCAGGAAGTGCTATTTCTGTCAATGGTTTCGGTGATAATGTTCAATATACAGAAACAGGTGCCAGACTTCAATACTCTGGAATTTTAGTGCTGTTTTTGTCAAACCTTTGTTTTCTCAGATTTTACAAGTTTGGATGGAGCTAAATGATAAAAATTGAAGTCTAGGTATAGGATTAAATTATGTATAGGGGTTGTATAGGTATAAGGTAGTAATTTTAAGAAAGTATAGTGATTTAATGGATTTGATCATGTGTGGTGATTTGTTTGTAAATAATTAAATAGAGGAAAATTTAGAGAAATAGAAGCACAAGAATAAATATAAAAGTTGAGGAATTACGTGGTTGATTTGTATTAGTTTACTTGTCCGTTTTTAATTTGTGTTATTTTGCCGTTATTTCAGGTAGTGACGTCAAAGTTTGGAAATCTTCGTCAATTTAATCAGATTGCTATCCATAGATTTGTGAGTGGAAAATCTAAATATTTTCAAGTATTGATAAATTGATTATACTAGTAGGTTATGTGCAATTATATGTATTAATTGTTCAATTACTTGATTATTATGAAAGTTTCTTTCACTATGATATATATGGGATTTCAAAGATTGTATATGATTATTTGTGAATTGGAATGTGAGACATGTGATATTGAGATCGACCAGAAAAGTACCCGTGATTATATACTTCTTTTAGTTCACAGAGGGGCCTGGCCGTGTTTTATCCTACACGGAAGGGTCTTGATCGTGTACGTATTGTTCATAGAGGGGCTTTGATCGTATTTTATAATTGATTATCAGGGGTCTTTGAGACCCACTTTCGTCCACAAAGGGGGCCTAAGGCTCATGGCGTAAGTGTTTAGCCGAGGGTCAGTCCGCGTATGATCATGTTATATATTTCAGTCAAAGGGTACATTTTGGTGGATTTTTCAATACATTTGCTGTGATGAGATTATAGAATGGATATCAGCTGATGGTTATATCATGACTATGAGATGATATTTTATAGGGTTACGAGGATGTCTCACATCTTGATTATCATTATATGTTGTTATAATGTGAATTGTTAAATGATGTTAATTCGATTTTCGATAAAAATGTATAAATGAGAAAATATAATTATTTTTGAACTTCTCCACTCACTTAACTATCAACTCGTATATTTTTTCACGATTTTTCCTACAAGTAGCGATTAGTTCTTTATAGCTGGAGGAGCTTGATGATTTCAAAGTGATAGCCATACGACATATTGAGTGTTATGATTCATTTGATAAAGCACGATATAATTATTTTGGGCCTATTGCATTATTTTTTCATAAGCATCTTATTTGACTCATATTTTGTAGTAATTCATAGTTAGCCTTGGAGGTGGATCTGGCATCTAGTCAGCATCTATCATCGGCGCACGTCAAGTTTCTGGTCTACTAGGGTGATTCGGGATGGGTAGTGCAGAATGGTATCAAAGCATGGTTTATAAAGTTTTGAAAGTTTTCATAGTTCATGCATTAGCATATCATGCATATTCAGTGTCTACAGTCACATGTCGTGGCGACAAAAATCATAGGCTCTCTAGCTCTTACTACTAGAATGATGATACTATATTGAATTTTGATCGATAGAAAACAATGGGTTATTATGTATGTTGTGCAGACATTCATGTGACTTCGATCATTTTGATTATTTATGGGTTATTTGATTACAAGGGATGTGAGAAAAATATGGATAGACTTCACAAGGATTACATATTGCGGGGTAAATTGTTTTTGAAGGAAGAGAATTATAAGTGCATCTATGTAAATTGGATAAAAAGATATGAATAAAGTGAGTCGAAGAAACACATATTGATTCACTCTCGAAAAACAATAAAAGGAACATGCATTGAGGTAAAGAAAATGAAAAGATTGATTAGCATATCATCTTCCATACATATGAATGTATGGTTTGAGGAAGAAAATGAGGCTATGTATATATATTAGAGAATAAGAGAAGAAGAAAAGAGTAAAGAATAGGATAGTTGGAATTTATGGAGATTGAGAAATTAGAATTCGAAATCTTAGTGGCATATTGATGTGTGAAAGGTCCACGTGATAAATATGATGACTATTAATTGTGACCTTAAGAAAACTGATGTGATTAAATGTTAGAGGGCATATGCTATGGCCATAAGTATGTGATAAGGTTATATGATTACAACATGATACGGTGAATAGTAAGTAAATGAATGATATAGTTGTCCTATAGCAAAATAAGGCGATGCTATATTTGGGTTATTAAGTTAATTAATTTTGTCATGGCCATTTGTTGGATTATTCTTTTATTTTACATACAATTGGGAAGTTTGAGCTAAATTTTGAAGTTAGAAGAATTTAATGAAATTTTGGATATACAATTTTTGGGTTATTTTTTAATTGTATTTTTGGATATCACGAATAAAGTATTCCATTCTTGTCGAGATCTATTCGCTATGGAATATATGGATGATGGGTTGGATAGTCTAAAGTCTAAAACGATCGTCAAATGTAAATTTTACTCATTGTGGAATGATATTTTTAGGATACATTATCTTAATTAATGGTCTTTAAGCGATATACAAGAAGGCCTATGCATTGGTGATAGGTTAATGGCTTCTTTATGGAATAAGAGTATATAATTTTCATGGATTAAAAAGTTACTAGTGCTTCCTTACGAATAGCTTATTTAAAATATCCCTCATTTGGCAAATAGAATAGAAGAGCAAAAAGGTTTGTATAGGTTAGGAATGATAACTTATAGATTATGTTGTAGATTATTGAAGAGATATGATTAAAAAACATAATTTAGAGTTGTCTATGTTGGGATCGAACTTAGAAATTGTGGTGTTATCACATGGTGAGAAATATCGATACTTATCGATTATAGGAGATTAATTTAAGGTATATTTTATTCAAAGAGTTGAACTTGAAGATTTTTACTTATTATTATTAGGTGATATAAAATTAAAGGAAGAGAACACCATATTGAGATCTCTAATTTTGTTGTTCGGGGTAACAAGAATTTTAGAAAATTAGGAACAATTGAATTTTTGCAGATATTTTCAATTTAGAATGGAAGTAGTTACCCTCAAATATCTTTTCAATTGAGGTTCTAAGTACATAAAATGGAGACAAAATGGTATTTGGATCATTGTTGACAGATCGAAAAGGTTACAAGATTCTTTTCAAATGATATATAATCAGTTCATGAGGTAGATTTATAAAACTATATGTAGATGAGATAGTTATTTTATGTGGTGGAGTTTGAGTAATCTATATTTGGCTTAATTTATAAGGGAGTTATAAAGCTAAATTACATTTGTGCAGCTCCTTTTAGTAGAATGTCAAAGTCTATGAAGACGAGTTTAGAAGATATGCTCTCAATGCATAGGTTTCTATTTAAAGGGGATAGAGATAAGTATTTATCTTTCACGGAGTTGCATATAAGAATAAGAACTATTTATAAATAACTCTTTTTGAGGTTATATATGATACTGAAATATTTCAAGAACTTATTTATTACTATGAAAGATGCAAAAGGAAATTGTTAAGTCTTAATACGTAACTATTGTCATAGAAAATGAATTTAATTAGAGAATGGTTCAAATTGTGACATAAGGTGAAGTTTTGGAGAATATGAAAAGCAGTATCTCTAACTTTAAATTGGGAATTAACTGAGTTTTTCTAAGGTTTGGTAAAATGAAAAGCTGAGAATGTTATATATTGGTCCTTAGGATGTTATTCAAATTAGGATATGAAGGAATAAGTTTTCTGACTAGTTAAAGTTTGTTGGAGAAATCATTCAATAGAAGAGGCATTTTGGGCAAGTGAGGATCGAAGGTGTGCTCTATATCCTCTCGAATCTTAGCTAATTGAATTTCGAGGACGAAATTCTTTGAAGGGAATAAGATTGTTACACCTCACTCTGCATAGTTAAAATCAGGAAGTTATTTAGTCAAAGTTACAGTCAAACAAGGGCTTAATTTTAAGAGGAAATTATGCCACACCTTTTTTAATAAATATTTAAAATATATTTTTCAACTTTTGTTTAACCATAAATACTGCTTTATTATAGTAAAATAGAAATGTGAAAACTTAACCAAATTATATAAGTTATTCATTTATTAGCTAAATTTATTTCAACAAACGTGCTCTTAATTGTATTTAGGTGATTATCTACAATCTTCATCCTTTTTTTTTTTTGAATTAAATTCTATTTATGGAAGGGCATTTATTGGAAAGACGTGAAATGGGGTGATTCAAAAATACATCAGTTACAAATTATGGTTTTAATTTTGAAGACTAGTATTTTTAAACATATTTAACATTCTATCTAGTATTTTTAATTAACATTCTCATGACATAGTACGATGTGAATTAGTATTTTATATTAAGGCATATATAAAATTTTTCGTAATTTTAAAAATAAATTTAGCCCCTATTTGGTGAGGATTAAAATCAAAATTCTAGTAGATTTTAATAAAAGTCGATGAAGTATGTGATTGAAAAGTTGTGGATCCAATACGTGGTTAAATTTATTATTGAATTTGACTTTAATTTCTACCGAACAAATCGTATTTCAACTAACAAATCAAGCCCAACTACCAAAAAAATTCTGAGGACTGGCCTAACGACCTAAAAGGGCCTGCGAGTAAGTAAAAGTGTAATTGCAAGTACAATAAATTATTCCCCGGTGCCCTGGCCTAGTACTCGCCCCCAATCTCGCCGTCGCCTTTCTCTTCTACGTTCTTCAAGAATTCTTCTACTCTCTAAAGTAGTTATACTCTCTCTCTCTCTCTCTATGCACATTAATGTATTTTTGAATATTTTAGTATTCGTGTAATGAAGTTTGAACTGGACATTTGCTTTCTTAATTAGGGTTTATTTATTTATTTTTTAAATGGTGGGAAAGAATTTGAAGTTGTAGGGCTCGTTTGGCATGTCTTTTACTTTTGTTTCCTGTAGAGGAGCTTTTGGAGGAAACTTAATTTTTAAAAGTGATTTAAAGGAAGTGACAGTGGACAAGCTTCTTCTAAAAGCTCTCATAGCTACCAAAAACTCTTTCATAAAATTAGCTAAATGGATCTAAAAGTAGCTTTTGGGTCTGAAAAGCGCCTTTTGGCTTTTCAAAAGTCATGCCAAACGGGTCCGTAATGTTGCTAAAATGTCAATTATGCTGGAACGTTCTCGGAAACTTTGTAATCAAGTCACTGGAATTTTCGTGTTTCTTTTTAATGTTTGTGAGCTATTCGTGTGTGATTTCTTGATTTAGATTTCCGCTTTAATGAAATTAATTTCCTGTTTTACTTCCTCTTCGATTATTTACTGGAGATAACTATTTCTATTGTATAAGGCTGGCTTGGTTCGTGTCATGGTCCCCATTGTAAGTTTAGGATCCCACGTCGAAAGTTTGGACTTTTGGTGTGTGATTTATAGAGATTTGGACTCATCAACTTCAACAACTAGTTTTTTAGGTATGACTCTCCCAAGATCTATAATATCAAAGCAAGCAACACGACTCTCGGTTGCAATCGAGTGGTGCGGATGATGTCGACATAGCAATGTTTATCCGGGACTAGTTATGGACTAGTGCAAAACTAATCCGACGTGGACGCCAGGATCGCTCCGTGTGGTGGTTTATTATGGTGCCTATTACAAGTTATGGGACTTGGATCCCACATTAAAAGTATGGGCATTCGGTGTGTAGTTTATGTAGAGTTGAGCTCTCCAACTTCAACGGCTAGCTTTTGAGGTATGACTCTCCCATGGTCTATAACAATTAGATTAAATAGTGTAATAAAATTTTCAGTTTATAGGCAATTTGGACACCCTTTTTAAAGCTTGCTGTCAAGTTCTTTCAGACTGATTTATATGCCTGTGTTTGAGCTCTAGCTTTGCATGCTAAGGGGCTTAGCTTTATTAGTTAGCCATTACCGATGGAGTTTTGGCTGTGATAATGAATCTTGGAAAACCTGAAGTAAAATATAAAGCTCTTTAAATTTAATTTTATCCTTACATTGCTATATGATCATTTGAGGATTTTGGGCTGTTTGAAATGGATTTCGTGTACCAATTCTTTTTTTTGTTGTCCACAATGAGCAGTGATCATTTGTTCACCTGGCAGACTTGCTAGACATCATGTACGAAAAGGGAACAACAAGAAGAGGTTTTTCCCAATGATAATTGACCTACTGCCATCAGGCAAAGATAGAAAAGATAAGGACAATGGGCCAGACGTTTACATACGTATGAAAGATGCTAGAATTGAAGGACAGAATGGGGATGGCACAACTGTTAGTGCTCCCATTATTATTGAGCATGATAAAGAGCAAGTGGGACCTAATGTGATCTCGGGAACATCAAATATCAAACAAAAAGTGCCCGATAGAGATGGGCTGGCCATTGATTTTCTTAAATATTTGGAACCACATGACGACATGGAATTTGAATCCAAGGAGGATGCATTTTCATTTTATAAAGAATTTGCAAAATCCATTGGATTTTCCACCATAATAAAGGCCAGTCGTCGATCAAGAATATCTGGAAAATTTATTGATGCAAAATTTGTGTGTACCAGATATGGAAGCAAACAAGGACCTAGCTCATCTGAAAATTCAGAACCTATTCCAATTGCTGATGTCACAAGAAGCATCCCTGTGAAGAAAAAACGAGGTAGAACAAACAGATCCTGGTTTAAAACGGATTGCAAGGCTTGCATGCATGTCAAGAGAAGGCAGGATGGAAGATGGATTGTTCATAGTTTTGTACGGGAGCACAACCATGATGTTCTCTCAGAGCAGGCTAATTACCTTGAAAGTCAAAGGAATATGAATTTTTATGAGAACAATATCAATGCCCTGCATGGAATCCAGGCAAAGACCAAAAAGCCGTATATGTCAATTTCTAGAGAGTCTTGTGGGATGAAGAAAACTGAGAATCAAAAGAGCAGCAGTGCAAGCTCTGGTGGATCACATTTAGATTTTGGAGATGGAGATGCACAAGTTATGGTTGAATTTTTGTTGCACATGCAAGACAAAAATCCTAACTTCTTCTATGCAATAGATTTAAATCAGGACCGGCGTTTTAAAAATGTGTTCTGGGTTGATGCAAAAAGTAGGCTTGATTATGAAAACTTTGGAGATGTGGTGTTCTTTGACACTACGTATAGAAAGAATGAATCTAAATTGCCATTTGTTCCTTTTATTGGCATGAACAATCACTTTCAATGCGTGTTACTTGGATGTGGATTACTTGGTGATCAAAGTAAATCTACTTATGGTTGGCTCATACAAGCTTGGCTTAGAGCAATGCATGGTCAAGCTCCAAAAGTGATACTGACTGATCAAGACCAAAAATTGAAAGAAGCCATAGCTGAAGTGCTTCCACATTCTCGCCATTGTTTTTGTTTGTGGAACATATTGAGTAAGATTCAGGAAAAGCTTGCACATGTGATGAGGCAGCATGAAAACTTTATGTCTGAATTTAGTAAATGCATTTTAAAGTCACAGACAGAAGAACATTTTGAATATAGTTGGTGGAAAGTGGTGGACACATTTGACTTAAAAAAAGACACTTGGGTTCATTCATTGTATGATGACCGCCTAAGATGGGTTCCAACATTTATGAAAAATATATTTTTGGCAGGATTGTCTGCAAAGCAACGTCTGGAAAGCACAAGCTCATCTTTAGATAAATTCTTGCTGCGTAAAACTACATTGAATGCATTTTTACACCAGTACAAAACAATGCTACTCGAGAAGTACGAAGATGAAGCAAAAGCTGATATTGAGACATGGCGTAAACCACCAGGACTGATTTCTCCGTCACCTTATGGGAAACAAATGGCAACAAGGTACACTCATGCTGTATTCAAGAAGTTCCAAGTTGAGGTTTTGGGAGTAGTTGCTTGTCACCCTAAACTTGAAAGTGGAGATGGTTTAACCACAACATTCAAGGTCCAAGACTTTGAAGAAAATCAAGACTATAATGTGACATGGAGTGAAAAGACGTCTGATATTTCTTGCACTTGCCGCTTATTTGAATACAATGGTTTCCTTTGTAGACATGTGATGATTGTTCTGCAAATATCTGGTGTGCATAGTATCCCAGACAAGTATATTTTAAAACGCTGGACAAAGGATGCAAAGAGTAGGGAAACGATGAGACAACTAGATTTAGGGGATCCTAGGTTTCAACTCTACAATGACATATGCCAGCGGGCGTTTAAACTGGGTGATGAAGGGTCAATATCTCCAGAGAGCTACAATATCGCATTTGTTGCGATGCAGAAAGCTTTGTTACAGTGCAAGAGCATAAATAATTCAGTTCAAGGGCCCAGTTCTCCCTCAAACCACGACTTTCATGTCTTTGAAGATGTGACCCATGGTAACTGTACAAGCAAGACTAAAATGAGGAGCTACATCTTCGAAAAAGGGGAGGTGAAAGTTGTATTCTTTCCTTTCTTTTTACTTTCTGTTCACATGTTATTCACTATTCTAGCAGTGTACATATATGGAGAGTTGATTTTGTTTATTTTAGGTGCATCCCGAGCAAGAGGTACTAACCAAAGGGATAAATGATAGCTGGGATAAAATGGTTTGATTCTGAGCCCTTGTGTAAGATTTAATTTACCTGTAATCTTGAAATAGTTGTTGGCTGTGAGATTTAATTGGATCGTTATTGTGGTGTATCATTTGTTGCAGGGGAACTCAAACTTTCGAGCACCAGACCTTGATTGTTCTTATGGATTGCAAGAAAGCATACCAGGGACGGTATGGTGTCTTTATCTACAATCACAATCACAATGCAAAGCATTTTTATTTTTTTTTTCTGTCGCCTGCTCGCTTCAATTGTAAGTTGAATAACAAATTGTCTTAGAGATCCAAATTTTTGTTGAAACTCTTGAGTTAAACTCAAAGAGTTTCAACACCTGGAGGCTTTTGTGGTGCCGAAGAGATTGTTCATCGAGCGGTGTGCAAATACCATTTCTTGTCTCCATTTTATTTGAACTGGTACTACGAGTTCACTCTTAATATTCATTATTGTTGCAGGAGCAGATGAACACAGTTGCTTCAAGTAGCAACTATTATTTTAGCAACCAAACAAGCATTCACGGGCTGGTGACGCAACTTTACACATTACAACCTTCAATTCCTTTCCAAGCTTTAATATTTGAATTGAATCTTACTCTTTTCATAGGGACAATTGAACTCAACAACACCAATGAAGGGTGCTCCTTGTCTTCCTGAACAAGGCCTGGTAAAGTATAATGTTGTGCATTTTGAATAAGGACTTGGTTTATGTTGGATGGGAACCTATAAGGTAGCACTGACGTGGACCCAAAAAAATTGGAAAAAAAAAAAAAACTAAAAAAAGAATCGAGAGATCCAGTATGTATAAAATCTTAACCGTTTATAAGAATGAGTGTCATCATTACGTTGTCAAATCATTTCCTTTGCATGCTTACAGGGGCAATTGCATTTCAGACCCCATCACATTCAGAATTGTTCTCACCCAGTATAACTTGCATGTTCTGATACTTACAGAAACTATATGTTATTTATGTTCAATCCTTGTAGGATGCATCTCACAAAATTTTTGTAGTTCAACTATTGATGCACAAATCCATTTTTTCCCCCTGAAACTTGTTATTCATCTGTTATAGAAGCAGCACTTTAAAATCATGGAAAGGTAGCAATACTCACTATTTCTGCAACTCCATTGCTGTTCATGGGAGGAGTAGCATATATGATCATCTAGTCTTGAGGACAGACAATTTAGGGTAACTTATACCTTATTTTATTTATAAAAAAATTCTGTATTGAATTTTAGGGAATTATAACTGATAATGTCTTTGGTGGGGGTAGCACTGGACAGGTGGAGACAAATGAAGCATAATAAATTGATTTGGCATTGTAAACTGGTGCACTCTCGGGGTCTTGAGATTGGAAATTTTTGCATATGTTGATATTCTGTGTGTCATAGTCGCCGGGGAGGGGATTGGCCTCTCTGCCATAGGCCTAGTTTGTAAAGGCACAAAAGTGTTTTGTAAATGTAGTTTCTGCTGTAAAGGTGCCAAAGAACACACAGCTAAATGTAGTCTTCATGTGTCTCTTTATCCTTTGGTACTATTAGTCTATTACTATTCCATTTTCACTCACCATACCATTCGTTTATATCTATATTAATTTTATAATTTTTTTTTTTTAAAGTATAGTCGTGTATCAATGTAACTGCATACAGGACAAAAGACTTGGTTAAGATTTGAATTTTCTTAACCTTGAATCTTTTAATTAGGAATTCTCTGATGGGGGGCAATGCTTCAACGTAAGAACTAAAGCGTGCACACGTTCCCATGTTAACCCACTAAAACACACACACTGCAAGAATTGACAACATAAAAAAATATTATTTTTCATAAAAATAATTAATAATCACTTGATACCAAGTCTATTTTAATCACCGCCAATCCATTTATAAAATAGGTAGTTACGCGGTCAACTGGTTAAGAGGTATATTAGCAATAATATTCGATGAGAAAACATAATGGTAACTCCTAGTGTGTATGGCACACACACTCGTGCGTAGAATAAAGGTTTATTGTGTTACTTTATTTGGCAAAGTTTGCAACTTTGTCTTCTTCAAGCCCTATCCGGAAGCTCTAGTGTATTTCTTGTGTCAACCTATGGAACTGTCTAATATTTTACACTTGTGCAGTTATGAAGGATTTTTCTCTTCAAATTTCGCACCTCTGAACCAATGAAGTTTAAACAAACTTACTTTGGAAGTTAAATAATTAATAAGAGAAAAAAAGCCAAGTCCAACTAAATCACCTGTATTTAATTACTTCATACAATAATATACATAGAAAGTGTTACACCTCGCCTCCGAGGCTCTAGTGAAAGTGTCGCGTAGCAAATCATGTGGGCAGAAAAGTCAACAAAGATCCAATGGTCAAAAGTGTTGTAATAAAGAATATTCGATATGTCAGCCTGTATAGGATTGCTGACCCATTGTCAATATATTTATTGTATGATAGACAATGATATGAAGTCTCAGTCAAGGAGATGAGGCCACGTAATTCTGATCCAACGAACACCACATTGACCAAAGCACTATAAATAGAACTTCCTTGTAATTGAAGGTTGGATTCTTGGACTCTAGACTCTTGAACCCTTAATCCTTGATAATAAAAATGATCTTGTAAAATTCGACACGTATTCTCTAGTTTTTTCTTCATATACATTATTTGATCTTTTTATGGGTTACTCTGGTATTCAATTGATGATTGTTGTTAGCGCAATTAACTTCGTTCCACCCGTCGGTGCTTGAACACTTTTGTCTCATACCTGAAGCATCTCCCGCGTTCACATTCATCCCGCTTCTTACAAGCACTTCGGTCAAAACGTGTCGTAATTTACTTGAGTTGGCGTGAGTGAGCCCCATCTGTTGTCCATGAAAAAAGTGAGGCCCGACATCTGTTGTCTACGTATGCATCACATTTTTTGGGTCAACAGAAAGCAACATCTTTAATGTTATCTTGGCAACGTTTAATTAATTAAAGGGATAAAATCAAGAATTCTTCATTTCGACTTAATTGTATTTGACCTTGTCGCATTTGACATAGTGTTCCACACAACCAAATGTCAAGATTTCACAGAATTAATTTCACCAAATTAAATTAAATATCAGCCAAAACAAAACCAATTGCTCTTCAACAGCCACAACCCGTCGCTGTCACTCTCGACCGCCGCCACAACCTTCACCTTCCCCACCAATTTCCACTTCCACCTCCATCCCAAAACAAAACAAATTGCTCTTCCATAGCCACAACCTGCCGCTACCACTCTTCTCCTCCGCCTTCCCCACCAATCCCCACCTCTACTTCCATCCCAAAACAAAACAAATTGCAAATTATCATACCAAATGCTCTATTATCAACCATTTTAATCACTCAATTTTAATCATTATATGAAACACCTCATAGGCATCTTGCAATCGAATTAAGCTCAACCCCTACCTGGTAGTGAAGCATCACTCCTTGCAATCTTCCATTTTGACATAATGGATTGTTCAGTGTAGTGAATGTAGCAATATTGGGTTGGAACCCATTCTTCTTGTAGTAACTAGTAAACAAAATTGAGTATGTGCAATTATCATGGGTTAAATCAACAGATGATAATTTGGACTTTAACTTCGACTCTAATTTAAACTCATTGTTGTGACCAAAGCCATAAGAAAATGGTTGAATTCTGAAATGGTTGGTAATCTACCATCTCTCTTGAATTTATTAACTAGCTTCATTTTTTTTAGAAGTGAGAACTGCTACAACTGTTTCAAGAAAATCTTTGAACTCTTAGCAAAAAATGGGTTACCTTTTGGGCTTTGAGCAGAGGTAGGAAGTGTTGCAGAAAGGAGAAAATTACCTTGCTGGGACGTGTTGTTGATGCGGTGAAAGGTGTGGTGGTAGTGGTGGCGATCCCAAACAGGCAGCGAGAAAGGTGTAGCGGCCGTGGCAGTGAGCGTTTGTGGCTCTAGTATGGAGATGATTTTTTTTTCTTTTTATTTTGTTTTAGTTATTTTAATTATTTTATGGGGTTAAATAGCAAAGTTACCCTTTTACTCTTTCAATTTGGTCAATTAACGGTCAAATAGATGTTTTCTATTTATTTGGACTCCAGCTGCAACATTATGAAATGTTTGGAATTTTCGCTGACACAAAATGAAGATTAGGGTAAAGTTTGCAAAAATTGAAAAGGTTAGGGACCGCTTCTGCAATTTTTCGGAGTACAAAAGAAAATATTTGGGTTGAACATTGTGTGGTCCTTTATTAGTATTTATGTTTGCAAATATAAATACTCTTAAATACTAAATTATCTCGATGAATGATCGTTGTAGAATTGAAGTTTCTTCGTTATATTAGTTTTACATCTCTTTGATTGTTATGCTGAGTAGGGGTTTATATTTAAAGTTAAAGAGATTACATCTAGTTTGTAATTTTAAGTTTTACTGAAGAAGAAATCAGCTTTATTTAATCAAAAATAAGAACGGTTAATTAATTAATTATTACACTTTTTAGTTAATTACCTAAGATAAGTCTAGGAGTAATATAATCACACATACGTGATTACCTCATCATCAAATAAGAAGGGTGTTGACACACAAAAACGAGGCCCAGGTAAATGACGCATGATATGAAGCCCAATTGCCCAAATAAGGAATCTAGGGAAGAAGACCCAGTTAAAAGGGTTTGAAGGTTGAATCCGAACAAAGCCACGTAATGGGCCTAAAATGGAGTTAAGTGACAAAAGTCCATCATCGCCCAAACCT
>CAIGRK010076143.1:0-10907 GCA_903798315.1 Fraxinus greggii
AACTATTCTTTCGTGAGATTGTTCGTTTACATGGAGCCCCACAGTTTATTGTTTCTGACAGAGATTCGAAATTTCTTGGCCAATTTTGGATTACATTGTGGCTGCGGATGGATACTACACAAACCAAAATAGTGGGATGTGGCACTGGCTCAGGCTGAGTTCGCATATAATAATGTCGTTCATACTGCTACTGCTCTGGTATATTTGCAACCGCCTAAGCATACGTTGGATTTAGCAAAACTTCCCAAGGTTGCTAGAACAAGTATAGCTCTGCAGAAAACATGGCTGAGCAGGTTCGTGACGTTCAAGCAGAAGTGAAAATGTGGTTAGAGGAGAAGAATGCAAAGTACAAGGCTGTCGTGGATGTCAAGCAACGTAAGAAATTGTTTGCTAAAAGTGATCAAATTATGGTGTTTCTGCGTAAGCAAAGGTTAATTGGCGAAACGAGCTGTTTCGAAGAAACGGGCATAACTTTTTGCATCATTATCCGTTTTTCTATTATAATATATTTTCGGAAACATCTCTCAGCGCTCTA
The DNA here is from genome assembly GCA_903798315.1 of Fraxinus greggii. Lineage (NCBI taxonomy): Eukaryota > Viridiplantae > Streptophyta > Magnoliopsida > Lamiales > Oleaceae > Fraxinus > Fraxinus greggii. The sequence goes on from CAIGRK010076143.1 coordinate 536, forward strand.
GACCATGCCAACTAGGGGTTCCCCGGATGACGTCATTTTCAGCTTCAAATTTGCAGTTTAAGTCGTGTTATCGGGGCGTCGAAGTTTTTGCGTTATTTTTGATATTTTTCTTAAATGTCTATTTTGGTCTTTTTGCTTCAATTAAGGTTTTTAGAGACTATTTAAAGTCTCCTTATCTCTGTATTTCGGATTATTGCATAATATTTTTGACGGCTATTATTTCTTGAGTTCACTTATTCTTGTAGATTTTTACGCTTGTAAAAATCGTTGACTTCCGTTCTGCGTCAGAAGTACAGACGCGAGAATAAATATATAAGTTGAGGAATTACGTGGTGGATTTGCATTNTTTTTGATATTTTTCTTAAATGTCTATTTTGGTCTTTTTGCTTCAATTAAGGTTTTTAGAGACTATTTAAAGTCTCCTTATCTCTGTATTTCGGATTATTGCATAATATTTTTGACGGCTATTATTTCTTGAGTTCACTTATTCTTGTAGATTTTTACGCTTGTAAAAATCGTTGACTTCCGTTCTGCGTCAGAAGTACAGACGCGAGAATAAATATATAAGTTGAGGAATTACGTGGTGGATTTGCATTATTTTACTTGTCAGGTTTTAATTTGAATTATTATACTGTTATTTCAGGTAGTGATTGAAATTTCGGAAATGCTCGTCAATTTAACTAGATTTCTATCCTTAGATCTGTGAGTGGAAAAAAATTAAATTATTTTTCAAGTATTGATAAATTAATTATACTATTATACATTTTATGAAATTATGTGAATTATTTGTCCAATTACATGATTATTATGGAAATATTCTTTCATTATGATATATGTGAAATTTCAAAGATTTTATATGGATTATTTGTAATTCAGAATTTGAGACATGTTTCATTGACCATTGCTAGGGCACCAAGGTATGCTATTGTGTTGGCCACAAGTGAGACTTCTCAGGTAATCGCAAGAGTGAATCGGAGATGTGCCTTTGGTGATCACGAGAGGATTGACCCCTTGACCGTACCATTGTGATATGATGATTATCGGTACCTCAGATGTGATACTTCCTGGGTGATCATGGGGGCTGTCAAAGGATGTATCTCTAGTGATCACAGGAGGATGATCCACTCGACTGTCATATTGTGACTATTGGCATCTCGGGTGGGATACTTCTTGGTCAATCATGGAGACAGTTAGGGAATGTACCTCTAATGATCAAAGGAGGATGGTCCACTCGACTGTGCCCAATTGATTATTGATTACTGATGTTGATATTGCGCATAGATCTATCATGTGCCTAGTAGGTGTGTCGGGCCGTGTAAAAATCAAAATTTCAAATGGAAATATTTCAAGTTTACATTGATGATTTTATCATGAATATGAGATGATATTTTTCAGTATTACTAGAATAATTCAAGTCTTGATTATTATTATTATTATTTGATGTTATATTATGTACTGTTAAATAATACAAACTCGATTTTCGATAAATATGTACAAACGAGGAAGTATAATTATTTTTTATTTTTGTACTCACTAAGCTATCAACTCATATATGTTTCTAGGATATTTCTACACGTGGAAATTGGTTCTTTATAGTTGCGGGAGCTTCTTGATTTCAAAGTGGTAGCCACAAGACATACTGAGTGATATGATCCATTTGATAAAGCACAAAGCAATTATTTTGGGTATATTGCATTATATTTTCATAATCATTAGATTTCGATACATTTTTAGTAGTAATTTATAGTCATCCTTGGTGGTAGATATGGCTTCTAATCAGTACCCATCATTGGCGCACGTCACATTTTGGGTCCACTGAGGTGATTCGGGACAGGTCGTTTCAAAACATCTCATTAGCAAAGTTTAAATCATATCAGTCTACAAAGTTTTTATTTCATAGTACAATTTTAGTACATAACTTGAAATTAAATAGACCTAATTATTTTTGTATGTCAAATTAATATACTACTTGCTTTTTTTATATTTCAGTTTTGCCTATGTTCTCCAGCATCTTGATTTTATGGAGCAACCCTTCAATGGTTTTAGAAGCTTTCTGCCACATCAAGAAATCAATGATTCCACTATAGAAATCTGAAGCATGAATGATCAAAGGTGGACCGTCTTGACCTTTATTCGCTTCCTCAAACGCACTTCATCCTCATCTCGCTTTCTTGTTTCTTCACTAACAAAAACTTCGTACTTTTCCAATTTTTGCTGTGTATCTTGAAGCTGTAGCAAGATATGGCATTATTGTTATTATTAAATATTGATAAATCAGTTTTTATTTGATTAGTGCTGACTAGATTTTGAAGTGATATATTCCTGTCCCTTTCAAACGCCAAATTCTGCACGACTTCCTCTAAATTGCAAAGTCACAATTCAGCAATAAGCATATGATCCAGTCAAAAAAAACTATAAATGAGAATTAAATTAACCACCTCTTTCGCAAAGAATTATTCTTCTGTCAAACTAAGTAGCATCTCCGTCGTGGAAGGATAAGCCTCTTGTGCATCTCTGCTTACCACTTCAGTCTGTTTATGAAGGGAAAATCAGAAAAAAATACATAGATTATGGACTCCGACCTCTACTTCAGAACATTGAATCACCACGAGTGAGTACTTTAAAACTTAAGATAGTACCAATGCAGCTAAAAGCATGTATGATAGAGCAAAGGAATAAAAGTTTCCAGATGAATGAATGAAAAGACTAATGTAATTTACCTTCACACTGAAGTTTAGAGTGATTGGTTTGATACAGGTTCTACCTGAGAGCTTCCATTAATCAAAAATATATTACTATGATTTCTAGCATGTGCCTTAGATTGAGTTTCTCCCACATTTTCAATGGCATCAGCAGGCGATCTATAATCTGTATTATTAGTTGTTTGCAGCGCAGCACTGATGCACCATCATAAGAGATACGCTCCTTTGGTTGCGCCTTTGTTTTAGACTTGGAACAGGATTTGCGTGTAGCGGGAGCTTCTTTCATGGGAGAAACAGACTTCTTTGGTTGTCGGCGTGGAGCATAGCCAATTAAATGGCAGTTTGAAGACCTAACTTAAAAGACAATATGTCAACTACAATCACTAGTTTTATAAAATTTTGAGCATAACGCAGAACTTGAAAATAAAAGAACGAACCAATAGTTTTTTCTGTATGAAGTTGAGCCTAGCCTCGAGTCTTGATAGAACAGCTGTGTGCTCAAACCCCCGTTTATCATGTGCTGATTCAACAAAATTAGCTTCCAATACACCTAAGGCATAAAAGGGTATGGTTAAAAGTAAATAAAATCACTTCAGGAAATCCAAATAAAGGATCCAAATGAAAAAAACAACACTGCTATTCCTGTTGCTTGTAAAAAATAATACCTATCACTCATCGGCCATTACTTCCAGCTGCGTTCCAGACCCTCCAGAAAGGCTGACAATGAAACGAATTTAGATTAGCACACTTAAACAAAAGAATTTAATATAAAAATAGGGTAGTATTAGGAAAATTATAGTAAAACAACCTTGATAAGCCGATTCTTATGGTAAATATTGAACCCTTGAACATCAATATGATGTCTAGCATCTTTAACAAAGCCAATAGTCCCGACCGCTACCATCTTTAACAACGATAAAAGAAGAACCGAGTAACAATGCCGTCAAAAAATGCAATGAAGTGTGTCATGTATTTAGAGGCAAAATTTGAGATCACAACATAAAAGCCTTACATTTTTTGGATCCTTCGACCCTGTGTCAGGTGTAGGCCTATATGTAATCTCCTTAGATTGCATCATATCATTAACTATTTTATGATGCTCAACTTCTTTTCCCCGTAGAATCATTTGGAAACCAGGTGGAATCCTTAGGTACAAAATTGAGGCATAATTCTGCAGAAACAGGTCAAGGAAAGAAATAATTAGAGAAGAAGAAACTAAACGGATATCTAACTATTAAAAATATACAGTGACGCATCGGGAAGACTTCAATCTTTTTTTCTTCTAAAAATGCAAGCACCATCTAAACTTCGTGTTATACCAGAGTATACTCAGTTAACCAGTTAAAGTAGGCATAAGTGAGAACATAACAACAATTCAAAAAATAATGGCAAAAAGGCCAGTCACACCAAATAGGAAAATAAGAAAGAAGCTAAATAAAATGCATGAGCAATAAAGTAGAAAATAAAAAATACCCTTAAAGAATGCCGATAAGTTAGAAAATGCCTCCAGTTCGGGTAACTTTTTGCCATCTCTATCTTTTTCTCATCTCGGCTGACACCCCTAATTTGAATATCCTGAGAAAAGAAGTGGAAAATAATATAGAGTATCCTTTTTCTTTTATGACTAATAGTTATTACTTACAAGAAGAATATCAGAATCAGTATAATGCGGCGAATATGCAGGTAAAAATATATAATTGTACGAGAGAATCTCAGGCCTACATGTTGATCTGTGTCAAAATCTAGTTCTGGTGCTCCTTGGTCATCTTCCCACGAATTGTATATTATAATGCGTGTTCCTCGATCTTTCAAGGAGTTGAACTACAAGAAAACAATAGCAAGAACCATAAACAATTAGAAGATATGCTAATGCATCGGAATAATTAAAATTTGTTATTACATTACCTGTTGAAGGAGATCTTCTTCGCTTCCATATGGAGACCACTGCACAATTGTTCCAAGACTTTTTTCCCAATCAACTGTGGAAAAGCTTACAATCTTGTTCCAGGACTCACCTTGTTTCTCGTAATCAATCTATTTATTACAGTTAAAGAATAAGTGTCCCAAATATTTACATGTATATAGACACATATACAAGCTTCGAGAATAACGTTAGTATAATTAGCATATAATGAAGATCAAGCAACATCCATTCACCAATTTATTGTATCTACTAATGATATTACGAATATATTCATTAGTCTTAAATTATACCATGGGAACCACAGTATCTTCCTTTCCGGTTTCCATCAAGAATGTATAGGATAGTAATCCAATACTTTGTGTTGTGCTAAAGGCAAAGGAAAAGAAAATAATCTAATCAGTCCAATACTGTGAAACTTGGAAGCGTTCAGTTCTGAAAACATAATGAAATGATTGACGAAAAATGTAGCATCATTAACGGCAGCTAATGATAAAGCAACTACCTTCGTCCATCTGTCCCCCGACATCGTGAGAACACAATGACATCTGCCCCAAGCCTCATAGTACTAGTGTTGAAACCATTACCATCTGGTGAAAATTTTAAAAATGATAAATACCATTAACAACCGGAATGTATCAGCATACGATTTCTACATAATGTAATAGCTCACATTGCCCAATAGTGTTGGGAATTTTGCTTTTCATAGAATACCCTAAAGACATGCACTTCCACAACTATCAGGATTCATGCCACCTCCATTATCTGTAATCAGCAATTGTAGATATTAGTTGAATGAAGATGCAATGTGAACTAGGATTTACAAAAATACTAATTTTTTGTGAGGGAAAAACAGGTAAAACCTCACCCACCCCTTAAAAATTTGATAACAAAAAAGAATTGAATAGTAGTAAATAAAATGGACATTGGAAAAAGAGTAACTAAAAGTGATTAATTAACCTTCAATTGACAACATTTTACAATTGTCCTTCCTATTATTGAGCACATGTACGTGGACAAAGGTTGCTCCATTGCAAGTCTGACAATCAATAAAAGATTAAATGGTCGGCAAAACATAAAATTAAAGAGAAAAAAATGCATTTAGCCCCTCGTTCAAGATCAAAGTCTAGTACCTCATCTAAGGCATTGTCTAGAAGCTCAGCAAAAGCTAAAAAGTAGAAACCATGGTCAGAAAAAATATTTTACAAATAAAGCTTTGCATAATTATAGCAAAACAAAGCTGATGTGATTGAATTAATATTTACCTCCCAAAGCCCACTTATGGCTAGTTGCATTTGAATGTAAGAATTTCGGATGAATCCTGACATGATCAATGCCATCAACAGGATGAATTAAGAATATAGATAATAAGAAAGGAGGCTGTCTGATAATCACGTCTATTTAACGTGCAAGCAAGTCATTTCTACGGTTTCTCATAAAAGCATAAACAAATCTAATTTAACAATTTCTCATTACACATCTCAGCAACAATGCATCTCTAACTTGACTGGATCAAAATGCTCTAACAAACCAAGTCTTATTCTCAACCCAATGCAATTAAATCCTTCAACATCACAGTATGTTATGTTAGTTTTTGATTTCTTTCCGTCTTATAGCCCTATTTGGTAGGGATTTTCAGTAGATTTTGATAAATTAGTAGACTCTTACTCCGTTTATTTGACTCTTTAACATCTCCCTGAACAATTTTGTGAACTACAAAATATCTACCTCATCCAGACGCTTCCATACTTCGATAAAAATTCCATCTAAACCAATTTTCTCTCATCTCATTATGTCATTATAGCCTGTCTAACTGCTGAGAGTCGTATAGTCAATTTTCCTATCCACAATTACTCCATTAGATGATTTGCCGAAATAATTCTTCCATGTATGTTCTCATGGTTACCATTACATGACTCAACTGCAATCAAATACCAAAAATAATAATCATGAATAAAGGCACGCAGTAATATAATACCAAGCAATCGATTGACATAAATATCAAAATTTTAGTTCAAATATCAAACTCTGATTTGCAAAATCTTCAAAATTCAAATTTCCAAACACTAAAAACAAGAAATAAACCAACTCAATATCAAAAATTAACACAAGAAGGAATCAAAAGACAAAAATCAAGGAAAAAGGCACCCATTAATTACCCATTCTTGAACTCGAATCATTATCTTTCTCGCCCTCGTAATCGCCCGCTTTCCAGAACTGCTTACAACTGCGAACCGCAGGAGTACTAACTGCTTTATCCTTAAAAGCATTATCCAAATTCTTAAAACTCTCCTGTTTTACTACAATCGGTACATTTGACAACCCCCAAAAAAGAGTCATTATTATTCCCTATGGTCGATGATGTAGCAATTTCCTTTTGGATGGAAGAGAGTTCTTCGGGTGTAAGCGGGTCGAGAAAACCGACAGGCAGTACGGTTTCGATCCTCTGCTTCTTCCTTATGTTTCCTTCAACACCCCAACCGTCCAAATCGGAATCATCAGAATAAAAACTGTTACAAATAGTAATACTACTGCTGCTTAAAGAAATTATGCTTGACTCTGATGGTGATAATGGTGATTTCTTGTTTTTCGCCGCCATTTTGGATGGTTTGTCCATGCTTTCTTCTTTGATGATCTGAAACTAAAAAATAGGGCTTTGAGAGAGATTTTGAGACTTGAGTTCTTTTGGAATTCTATTCTAGGAGTAGAGGTGGCGGAATTGCAGTTCCGTTAAGTACTTATTGGATTCTTTTGATAAAATCTTAAACGTTTCGTGCGTGGGGATCACAAAAAGCCTTTATGGACTATGAAAGTCCTACGTAAGGAAAAAAAAAATGTAAGAAAAGAGTAATATATGGGAAGTGCCACATAAGAAAAGTAAAAAAGAAATAAAAATATATAGTATATGCGAACATAATTCATGTTTGGTACAGTTAAAAATTCTGATTAAAATTTGAGTTAAAATCAACAATTAATTTTAGAGTAATGTGCTATTCGTAATCGCTCATAAATACAGTCGCCCTACATGACATATATATGACAAAAAATTATTTGATGCATTAACGTGTTAGTATTTTATTGACCGTGCACCAAATAACCATATATAATGTATATGTCACATAGAGCGACTGTCGTAGTAAACGATTGCGAATAATATTATTTTTAATATTAATCACACATTTCATAGGACCCATAATTTTTCAAACGCACATCCCATCAAATTTTATCCCAATTTGCTAAAAATATCATTTTAGTACGAGCAGTGTGGCCCACATTCAACTCCTGTACATATAGGGTAGAAACTTAAGAACTCTTTAATCAATATATGTATGAATCAAGAATTATCATCGAGCTGTACCAAACTCGTAAAGCCATAAATGTAGATGCCGCTTGTTCGAAATACTCAAATGCCATAGATGCAATTTGCTCCCATTTGTCAAGGGCCTCCAATGTACTGGTTGCAGTTGCGCAGAAATCTTCGAAGTCCATCTTCCTATAAGATAATAGTACCGTCTGAAAACTGAAAAGAACAATCCCATTAAAAGGCTCAAGTTACTGTGATGACAAAGAGAGAAAAAATCATAACAGTCTGAGATTGCATCTGTCCTATTCATTTCAGCATCAATTTAATTTCATGACCACAAACCAGAAAATAAAATACTCTCCATATCAAGGAATAACCTTTTTCCTCTTCATTTTTTTTTTATTAAAGATAAGCCAAAAGTTCATTAACAACAAACCTTGTAGTAAGATGGAGACAAAGTAGAAGTAGGACAAGTGAAGGTCCCCTAAAATAGTTCTTCCAAGTATATAAATAGGGTTTGAAGTAATTTCTAAAGTCATCAAAGTGCCTTTCAGTTTCCAAACAGGACTAAATGGGTTCATCATTTTCACCAAATTACCAGTCTTATACGAGGACTCTCTTCAAAATATAAGAATACGATGATTTTGCATAGGATACACAAGCCATAAAGATCAGTGAGCTGTGGATGTGATACACACACACACACAGAAACCATTTTGGGAGCTCAAAAAGCTGCGAAGTTTTCAATCATTGTGATAGTGTTAACATCGTTAGCCATTGGATTGGTTCTATTTGTATTTTTCATGTTCTTTCTACGACGTCTAGCTTATATCTTCACAAAAAGTCAAGAATTGGCTAAGGCAGTCGCTCATTTGTATCGGTTCTAATGTTTTAAGTGTAGGGATTAAAAAATTTGTAATGAAATTATCAATTTTATGCTGTTTCAAAATTTATTCATAAGGAATCTATCTTCAATTTTGCTAATCAATTTACACTTTTTAAAAAAAAAAAGAAAAAAATAAAAATCCAAATAGTGAAATAAAAGAACGACAACGTTCAAAAAATGTTGAAAATGAGTTAAAAATAACATTCAAAAAACTTACAAACAAGTTAAAAGACAACATTCAAAAGACGTTGCAAATAGATTAAAACAACATTCAATGAACATTGCAAAAAGTAAAAGACAGCGCACTGAAGGCATTTTGCAACAATGTTTGAACGTTATCGTATCCTTATACTCTACGACGTTGGAGCTTGCAACATACGCCTGAATTTGAGAAAGGTCCTTCGCAACCTTTTTTTTTTAATTTTTGCAAAAGGTTATTTTTTGGTGGTGTGGTAAGTAATAAGTACTCAGTAGGTTCCACATGATAGTAAGTTCCCAAGTAATGTAAGAGTCCAGGGTATCAAATAAAATAGCTCTAAGTAACCACATTGGTAACGTGCATATATCATGTACCATCACTTGACAACATCTAGCCTCACGAGTAGACTCGCACATTGTTGTCCAAATGATCTAGTCGGGAAGGAACAAGAGAGAGATGAAAAATAATTCACGTTCCACCATGTAGTATCTTAAAAGTACAATGAATATGCATAATTATGGGCCTTTACTGAATATGCATAATTATGGGCATTTACGGCTATTCTACCAGAGCGCTCAATAATATATATCGAGATAACAACCTCATAAGTATCTTGTATGACACAAATGAATGGTCATAACAAAAAAGTGTCCATCATAAATCCTAATTGACCATTATTAGATTTTCCCAACACCACAAGTTGTATTGTTCTATCACCTGCCTTAGGATCATAATGCTACTCTCGATACACAAAGGGTGAACAAGGGTATGGTTGGATGAAATTCGATGAACACTGATACGAAAATCCATGAAAATGACCCAAATCGACTTGAGTCAGCTCCAGTTGTAGTTTCATGGGTATTTTATTTTTGAAAAAACTTTAAAAAAAAAAACTTCGCCCTAAATCGATGTTTCCTGGTTGGACACAAGCCAACACCTAAAACTATAAACCAACTTGAATTTCCTGTAAAATCGACTAAATTGATCCGAGCCGGGTGAGTAATATGCCTAGCCTTAAATACACCACAAGATAAGACAAAATGAGGCTAAAAACTAGAAGGATACATAAACAAGTTTATAAATAATGCTAATATTCAAGTTTTAAACGAAATAAGACTATAGAACAAGCTTTAAAGAAGGCAATGTTAATGTCTCGAATAATAATCCAACTAGTCACATGAACAACTACAAATCGATACACATGTTAGTAATAGCTTATTGGGTAGATTTCCAGAGGTCAACAAAAAAAGTGTTTTAATTCAGGAAATTTTCTAGGGTCATGCTACACTACCTGAAGAAATGTGCCAGAATGCTGCCAGAAGAAGAATGGTCTTTGTAAAATTACTATTTTGCCCTTACT
>CAIGRK010076183.1:0-13437 GCA_903798315.1 Fraxinus greggii
TACAAACTGCGGTATTCAAACATACAGAAATTGGACGTGTTTGCTTAATCATTTAGAAACTATTAAAAAGTAACTTGTGCTTTTAATAGAATAATTTGCACGTAAGGTCAAACTAATCACTAATCTAGATAATTTTTCAAGTTCAAGAATCAGAAGACAACAATTCTAGTATATGAATGTAATTTGAGAATTCTACATAAATGTGTATGAGGGAATTCTTCTAGCCTATTCCCTTTAGAATCGTATATTTAGTGTATGTTATGAAAAGCTTTAAAGTGTATATAAGCATGGGTCCTATGGAAATAAGTTATCGGTTCTTGCGGATAAAAAATATTTTGACCAACTTAAAAAGTTAAGCTTTGCCAAACATTAATTAATGAGATATAATCAAGGACCTATATAGAGTTTTAATCTTAATTAACTTCTTCCCACCAAAGAAATAGAGATAAGATGTCTAAACTATGGTTCTTATGAATCCATTCTCATCTACTAGAATTAGGGATGGCAATAGGATGGGCCAAAATTTACCCTCCCGTTTAATTAATCAATTAATTTTTTAATATCTTTTTCAGATATAATTTAATTTGAAAAACATAAAAATAAAATAAAATAATTCGGAGTAGGGGCAGGAAATTCAAGATACTCTGTCCCTGCCCAGTTTTTCGTACAAGCCGAGATTCCCCACCTCACTCGAGTATGGACAAGGCATGGCAGGTCTGGGTGAGAAATTTTTTCATCCCTATCTAAAACCTGAGAGATCTTTATAAGTATTCTATGATAACTGTAAGAAATAACTTAATGTAATTACCCACCTATTATATATTGACTTGTGGACTACATAAAATATCTTGACTTTAGTTTTTCTTTATGTTTAAGAGTAAATAGAACAGGAGGATCGAACTTTTGAACCTTGATGATGAGGTCTTAAACCATTTTGCACACTGCATAAACATGTTGGGAGTTTACAGTAAGGGGAAGAATTGGCATTGCATTGCATTTCATATCATAATGCATAAGATGTTTGAGTTTTAATGTTTTGTGATGTTAATATTTCGGTTGGTGTTTTGATTGACATTAATGTCATGTCTTAAACTATCATACATATTCATGATTATGAACTTCAATTGTTACATTTCATATATGTCGTGCTTTTACACTTGGTATTTGAGATTTGGATTTCAGGAAATAAGTTTGACAAGGAATGCAAGAAGTAGTGTTTGGGTAACCTGGGTAGTTTAATTTGAGTTAATAGCCACTGTATAACAAATAAAAAAATACAGAGAAAAGAACAAAAAATAATCCCCGATCACAGATTTTTTTCCCTAGTTTCGCTGGTGGGCGGTAGCGAAACTAGTGGAAAACAATATTACCATAATCTTCATTTATTTGTTCAAGTTTAGTATACCGTTAATAATTTGTTCTATGTCTTAGGATGTTGATCTATATTCTTAGAGTACGGTGACCCGAATTCATTCTTGTCCGAAAACCCAGATGTGAAATATTTGGTTAAACTAAAATTATAAAAAAAAAAATAGGGGTCTATGGTGGCTGAAAAAAAGCCCCCGGTATGGACCTGTTCTATTTGGACTTCGTTATATGTTGGGGTTTCTTTGTATTATATATATTCATAGTAGTCACAAATCTTGTACTTCGCTTTGATGTAATGAATTTTCTCTTCCTCTACTCATGATTTTTTCTCATCTTGGATTTTCACGTAAATATTGTGTTCTTGTTCTTATTTTATATATTATCAATTCTCATTTTTCATGATGTACTAGTATCAGAGTGAGGTTTGATTTTCAATGCTGGCAACTATTAAATATGATATTCCGCTTTTGGATCGCAACACCGAATTTTAGTTATGCCATATGAAGATGTGAGTTGTGCTCATTCAGATGGACTTGGATGATGCTATGTTTGGATTTGATAAGATGTCATCAACTTGGATACAGGAGAAAAAACATCATAAAGATCAAAAAATCCTATCTTAAATTCATCTTCATGTATCAAATCAAATACTACACGAGTCTCACCACGAATGAAGTATATGATACTCTATTCTCTAAGGAGAATATGAAACAGCTTATGGTTGGATCTAAGGCTCAGACAAATGACCTTGTTGTTTGTGGGAGGACACAAGAATGGTATTCTGGTAGTAATATGATTAGTAGATCAAAATCTAAAAAAAAGAAACAAAATTCGTAATTACAGCAAGAAAAGGGGGCACATCAAATTTGATTGCTAAAAGTTGCACAATAGGAATAAGAGAGCTATTTCTAATCATTAGGAAAAAACAATTAGAAAATTTCGGTGAGGCCAGTGTTGCAAAATATAGCGAAATTGATGGAGAACTTCTTGTTATTTTTTATGGTGATTCCAAACCTTGCGAGGATTGGATTCCTGATTCAGTTTGCATATTTCATATGTGTTGCAAATAGAATTGGTTTTCCAAATATGAAACAGTTTCTAAAGGTGGTGTGATAATGAAAAATCATGCAGATTACAAAAATAGCTAGTATTGGAACGATCAAGAATAAAATATTTGATGGGACTGTTAGGAAACTTGGTGATGTGAGACATGTTCCAAATATAAAAAGAAATCTTGTCTCCTTGAGTATTCTTAATTCAAAATGGCACAAGTATACTGGTGAAGGTGGAATCTTGAAGGTTAGCAAATGTGCCTTCCTTGTGATGAAAAGGTAGAGAAGGTCTACCAAATTTTATGTCTGGAAGGTTCTACAGTTACAAATGATGCAGATGTTGCTACTCCTTCCTTATCAGATGATGATGTTATAGACTTTGGCCTATACTTCTTGGGCATATGAGTTACAGTGGAATGGCTGAGCTGAGTAGAGCATGAGATAATTTCTTGATGGACATAGTACTAGTAAATTGAAATTCTGTGAGCACAACGTATGGGAAGCAAAAGAGAGTTAGATTCACTAAAGACATTCACAACACGAAGGGATCACTTCATAACGTACACTCTAATCTCTGGAAACCATCTAAGGTGTCTTCTAAAAGAGGCCCTTACAATATGCTGACCATTATTGATGATTTTTTCAGAAAAGTTTGGGTGTTCTTAAATCAGGAGTGTGATGTGTTTATTGCATTCAAGGAGTGGAAGATCACGATTGAGAAGCAGATAGGAAAGTAGGTGAAATGTATTTGCAAAATAATGATTTGAAATTTTGTTCTAATGAGTTCAATATTTTCTACAAGTCAAAAGGAATTTTGAAGCACTTACAGTTCGTAAGCCTCCGCATCAAACAGTGTGACAGAACTGATGAATATGATTCTGATAGAAAAATATGTTGTATAATTTCCCATGCTAGACCTAAGTCATTTTGGGCTGAAGTTGTTTCTATGGCTTGTTTTCTTGTTAGCTGCTAACCTTTAATTGACTGACAAAAAAAACTCTAGTAGAGGTATGGTCTGGTACTCTTCCTAGTTTCGTTGATTTGAAGATATTTAAATGTCGTGCTTATGCTCATGTTGATAATGGGATATTAGGATCTAGTTCTAGAAAATGCATATTTATTTCATATATGATCGATGTTAAGGGATATAGATTATTGTGTCCAGAAACAACTAAAGTCATAATCAGTAGAGATGTTATATTTGATGAAAGTACAATTCTTCATGGCGTAACTTCTAGAGATTCTTGTGATATAAATCAGTAGAAATTAAATACACTGGTGGAGTTTGAGATTCTTTCAAGGTTTATATCAGAGTCTACATCTCAATCCAACTTAGAAGTAAATGACAGTCTCGATTTGTCACCACCACCAATGCCACCATACTATTCTATTACTAAAGACATGCCTAAAAGAGATATTAGACTTCCACAGAGGTACGAGGAGTCTAGTTTGGTTGCCTATACCTTAAATGTGGTAGAAGGTATTAATTCCAGTGAAGAACCTTCTACCTACTCAGATGCAGTCAGTTGTGACAAATTAGGTAGATGGATGATTACCATGCAGGAGAGAATGGAATCACTTCATAAAAATAGCACATGGGATTTTGTGAGATTACCTAAGGATAAGAAAATTGTTTGTTGCAAATGGGTGTTCAAAAGGAAAAAAAGGTACATCAGGAGTTCAAGAAGCCAAGTATAAGGAAAGATTAGTTGCAGAGAGATATAGTTAGATTCAAGATGTAGACTTCACTGAATTTAAGATGAAAGACTTGGAAGCAATAAAGAAGATACTTGGAATGGAGATTCTGGGAGATAGAAAGAGATGCAAATTAAACCTAAATCAGAAAGGTTACATTGAGAAAGTTCACTACATGGGCAATATGCAGAAGGCCAAGCCAATTAGTACTCCTTCAGCAGCCCATTTCAAATTTTCATCTACTTTATCTCCACAATCAGATGATGTGGTTCATTATACGTCACATGTTCTATATTCTAGTGCAGTGGGATCTCTTATATATGCTATGACTTGTTCACATCCAAATTTATCATATGCAGTTAGTAGAATCATTAGATACATGGAAAATCTTGGTAAAGAACATTGGAAAGCAGTTAACTCTATTAATGTTTGTTTGCATTTTGGGAGAACTCTAAATGGAGTTATTGAATATTTTTGTCGATTATATGTCACGAGTTCCATATTCTAGTGCAGTAGGATCTCTCATATATGCTATGGTTTGTCAAACATGTTTTAAGGACAACTAAGTCATATTTCTATTCTGAATTCCTATGCAAAGTAATGCAGTCATGCATAGAATCATTTAGGTGATTGCACATGCCATACATGTTATTCCTAACATCTGTTACCCACATGTTAATTTTACAAAGTTCTAACTTATTGTGAACCTTCCAACACTCTAACTAATTACCTAATTGATGCCCAATCAATTAAATAATGTAATAAAGAAAGCAAGATTAATAAAGAAACACAAGAATAAACTAATTATTAGTTTTTGAATTAAATATAAGAAAATATATGTTTCATCTTCATCAAATGCAATAAAAATTTAGCTTAGTACAATTTCTATAAAATTACAAAAAGAATAACAAAAAAAGCACTCAAAACATGTATGAATATAAATAATCTAGACCATCGGTTTCAAGCAATAAAATCTTCAAGTTTTTAATGTAATTAGGCCACAAATTCTTGTTAAGTTTGGTATATTCTCCCAAAATATGGTGACTTTGACTCTTGTTTTTTATGGATTTTGTGATATGGTGTGTTATGAGAAACTAGAGAGAGATCCTTGAATGTTTAGCCCACGTCTTGTACTTAAGTGGCGAAATTTTGTCAAGAAACGTATTCAATTTTGATTCCAAAAGAATTTATATAACAAAAGGAAAATTGGCACAGTCAAAATTTGGTCCATGCCCACACACGGTTCGTATGTTTTGTCCACATATGGG
The DNA here is from genome assembly GCA_903798315.1 of Fraxinus greggii. Lineage (NCBI taxonomy): Eukaryota > Viridiplantae > Streptophyta > Magnoliopsida > Lamiales > Oleaceae > Fraxinus > Fraxinus greggii. Next base: position 5,384 of record CAIGRK010076183.1, read on the forward strand.
CAAGTGAAATTGATCACGATGGCAAAATTTTGTCTCTTCTGTGCATGAGGGCTCACACATTGAGGAAATATTTTTAGGTTTCCTTTGTCTTCTATTCTCGTCCCATTGACTCCATATGATTTTCAATCATCTTATTGTAGTCCGAATCAACTATTTTATATATTGCACTTTGGTCCTCCAAACTTTGAAAATCATCATTTTTCGTTGATTTTTACTCATTTCTTCCAATTTTACATTCAATTACAGAGTTTTACCTAACAAATAAAATATATACAAGATTAAACTATAATTAATCAAAAGTACTCCTAAATATTCCTATTTAACGATCTAAATAAGTGTAATACACGTATCTCTAATGCTAAATGTACAGATTTGGTTTTGATCTTATAAACCCAACGGAAACCAATAGCATATTTATTAGAGGTAATACAAACAAATCCCAAGTGTCTATTTTATGTAGAGCAGAGAGCTCATCAGCCATAGCCTGTTGCCAAAAAGGATCTAGAATAGCTTTTTTATTGGAAGAAGGTTTTGATAGTCTATGAATAGAGGTCATGAAGCGGCAAAAGGATTCAGAATAATAGGAGTAAGTAAAATCAGGTAACTGAGTAGACTTACGAATACTCTGAGGATTAAAGAAGAAGGAGGAGTAGAAGCATGATCAACAATCTCACACGGTGCTTGGAAAACATAGAAGGAGGAGGGATACCATGAACCGACGCATGTATACATGTAGTAAATAAAAGATCAATAGTACATGGGGTACATGGAGGTGATCTATTTATATCATCAGAGAAGAGATCAATACAAAAGAGTTTAGACTTAGTCACATTATAAGTATTATCAGAAATAGAAAAGAATGGGATATACTCAAGAAACACAACATGACGAGAAACGTACAATTTTTTAGTAATGGGTTCAAAACAACGATAATCCTTTTGGCCTTGCCCATAACTGAGGAAAACACAGAGAGCAGAGCCTAATGTCAACTTACTGTGTTTGACTCCAGGACGAAAGAATAATAAGTACAACCAAATACTCTCAATGAGGAATAATCAAGATGATGCCCAAACAATGTTTTCTAATGGTGATAAACCTAGAGTGTGAGAGGATGAAATTTTATTAATCAAGGAAATAGCGGTGAGAACTGCTTCTCCCCAAAATTGATTGGGAACTTCGTCAGACAAGAGAATGGATTGAGTTGTTTCTACAATGTACCAAAGCTTTTGTTTAGTAACATCATTTTGTTGTGTAGTGTTAGTGCACGAGGTTTGATGTACAGCCATATTTCTCACAACTACAGGTTTTACCCTCTGATAATAAGCTACTTGTGTGATGAATTTGTCTAAAGTTTATAGATAAAGATGGCCTTTGTGTGCAAAATAGGTGAAATATTCGTGTATTTTTTTTATCACTAGAAGGTCCCTATTCCATTGCCAAACTAGAGAAACGATAAAGAAGGAGCTAACGGCCATACTATTGGCTATTGCATTGATGTAAATGCAATGCTGTTTATTTTAAGTTTATTAGAATTAGGGTGTGTCCCAAATTCTATTTTGAAGATAACTTGGAGTTCTAATTGAAGTGCACATTAAGAAAAATTATATTCGAAATGCCAATGTGAAATCATATTCAAGTTTATTTGGTGAATTCTTGTTAAATTTCTACTTGGAAGCCCAATTGGAAGTTAAAATTTGTGTTGGACTTGAAGAGGTCAAAATATGGATAAAGGAATTTTTAGGCATCAATTTAGGCAAGGGAACAAAGCTTTTCCTGAGATTCAACATAATGATGCCATACAAGCAGTACCCCAGCACTGTCGTTTCTCTCGATTGCCGCTCGATCACCGCTTGACTGGTATGTGCCGTGAAGTAATCACTCGCCTGGTGCTCGAGCAACTACTTTTCGAGCCCCAACTCTGTTTCACGTTTTACATACAATTTTAGCTTATTTTGCTTCTACAATACCAAGACTAGGGTTATGGACGTCCCCTATATATATAGCTCTTCTCTATAATTTAGTTAAATTGTTTAACCTCATTACAAGTTAGACAAAGTTGTAAGCACAAATCTTTATATTCTTTCTTCATATTGTAATAAAATCTCCTTTACTCTATAAATTGTTCTCGTGTCTTTAAGATATTTACTTCATATTGTAGCTATAATCTCTTATTTTCTCTAATAAATTATATTAGATTAATTCGATATCATCTTTGTTTCACAATAAATTGATATCAGAGCTTTTCGTTTTAAAATTCTTGGGATGATCAATGTTTTGATTAAGGTATGACAACAATAAAGTATGATATTTCGCTATTACATCATAATACAAGATTCTCTTTATTGTAGGTAAAGTTGCAACTAGTATTCGCTCAGATGAATTTGGACAATGCGTTGTTAGGATTTGACAGGATGCCTACAACTTGGACTCTGAAAGAGAAACAATGGACAGGTCTAAAGAATCTCATCTAGCTCAGTAAAAAGAATTTTTAGATATCTTAGTGGCACTAGAACCTTAGGGCTTTTGTATCCAAAGGGTACTCACATTGATCTACTTAATTATTCGGATGTCGATTTGGCAAGTTGCACAATTGATTAAAAAAGCTCAAGTAGAACTTGTCATTTTCAAGGCTTTCTACTTGTATCATGGTTCAGTTAGAAACAAAATTATATTACATTATCTACCGCTGAAATCGAATATATTTCAACCGCTAGTTGTTGTGCACAAGTGTTATGGATGAAACAAACTCATTGTGATTATCTTCTGTCATTCAATCATATACCTATCATGTGTGATAACAATAGTGCCATAAACTTGTCTAAAAATCCCATTTTGCACTCTCGAACGAATCATGTTGAAATTAGACAATACTTTTTAAGAGATCATACACAAAAGGGAGATATAATGTTAAAATTTGTGAACAAGAAATTAAGTTGGACGATTTCTTTACCAAACATCTAGCATTTAGTTGATTATCACATATTTGAAGAAGTTTAGGTATTATTGATGAATTCGAAGTGTATGCCTAGGTGAACTCCATGCTATATGATCTTACATGTTTATTTGTTACAATGTTTAAATATTCACTATATTTGATTCAGTATGCTTTAAAAAATGGAGGATTCGGACGAATCAAACGAATTGTCTGGACACCTTGTCCAGTTTGATAGAAGTTATGCCATAAAGAGTTCTGTCAATCCAGACATAGGGGTAGTGAACAGGATGTCCAGTTGAACACGATTTCAAAAAAGATAAAACGTGATACAACCCCATTTCTCTACTACTTTTCTTCATTTCACTCATTTCACTTCCTAAATCCTCCTCAAATCTTTCGTGTTTTCATCTCAAATCTTCAAATAACCTTCAAAATCATAAAACCCAGCACTTTTACATCACAAATCTCTCAAAATTTCAAAATTTCATCCACCAACATCTCACATTCCACTCAAAACCGAACCCTAGCTTCATTTTTCTTTTTTCTTTTTATTTCTTCTCTAATTCATAGATTTTCTTGCAATGTCGGGGTTCAAAAGAGTGGGAAAACGACTTAAAAGCATTGTGAGAAGATTTCTTCCAACTTCATCCAACGAAGAATTCAAAATGGAACACAAGGTGCCGGCCAACCATTTTTAAAAATCTCCAATTTTACTAGGTAAAAATATTGATTTTGACAATTTTACTATTGAAACACCTGCATTTCAGATAGAGGAATTTTTTGAAAATGTGGATTGGGTGTCAATTGCTACTTTAGAGGAACATCCATATCCACATCCCATGAAAGAATTTTATAAAAACATGGTGATTGCTCCTTGTTCAGATAAGATTACTTAAAAATGTTCTTATAGCTGACAACAAAACTTTCATCCATGATATTCTCGAGATTGAGATATGTAAAACTCAAAATTTTCTTCATAAAACTTATCCCATTTTGGAAGGATATGACCATACCGAGGCATGTCGTCAAGTCACCGGGAAGAATATAGAATATCATAAAACTTACTACAAATCAATTAACTCTTCCACGTAAAGTTTTACAAAATATCATTGCACATGTCATTCTTTCTCAAAAGGGTCATTGAGATGAAGTAAATAATTTTGATATTTTCATTCTCGATTCCTCGGGCGGAAATTAGACTTTGCAACCATTGTATTAGGTCTCACGAACCTTGTCCATTCCACTTGTCATGTTAAAGTTTTACCTTATGGCATGCTCTTCACGAAACTTTTTAAACATTTTGATATTCTTTTAAATGATGAGACCTTTGTTAAACTTTACTCTATCGATACCATCAATATTTAAACTCTGAAGTGGGCGAAATAGTCAAATAAAATTGTCAATGGATAGCTTACACAAAAGGGTCGAATCCACCCTTCAAGGGCAATGAGGATGATGGTGCCAATGATGTACCACAAGTTCTGAATCCTCCTCACGATATTTTGGGCTCAAGTGTTCCTCACTCTTCGACCAGTAGTTTCACATTTTCCAAGGCTCACTATAATCTTCTCAATGGGTACATTGATTCACTAACATCCTCTATTGACGGCCTTAGCAAAATGCTTCACCAGTTTCAAGTTCAATAGGCTGCCATCCAACAAGATGTCATTCAAGCGCAACAAGCAGCTATGCAGGCTCCACAGAATGCCTTCTACGCTCACTTTCCTCCACCCCCTCCTTCGGAGCCATAGTTTTGTGTTGTGCTTTATATCTGTGTTGGATACACTATTGCTTCATCTAGCTTCTTTTATGGATACTTTTGTTTTTATGTTATGATGGTTTGGATGACATTTACATCCTATTATTTGCAACTATGGTTGTCCCTTATTCTGATCTATGAATGCATTGTGATTTGAGGTCCCCATTTACATGCTTTTTGTTCAATGCAAAATGGGGAAAATATATAATATGATGTGCATATATGTTTAACAAATATGATATGCAAATGTGAGAAATGCTTGACTTGTATAAGATAGGGAGAATATATGCATAAAAAATAGAGGGAATATACAAATCATATGTTTTATCTAGATTTTTTTTATCCCTCATCATTTTGTTGCAATCATCTTTGTTTCTTATAATCAAAAAGGGGGAAATTGTTGACTTATGGCTGACTTCATGTTTTGATTATAACAAACAAATTGTTTTCATATCTAATTATTGAATTCGAGTCTTTATATCTATTGTTGAAAAGTTGATCAATTGGAGACAAAAGACTCGCAATTGATGATCAATAAAATTGAGATGAAAGCCAATCATTCACGTCAAGACAAGAAACTCAACAGTCAGTCATCGAAGGTATTAGACTTAGATATTTTGAATTCATGTGTAAAGATACAATGCTTTAATCCTTAGCAAATGAATTTTAAAAAGCTCAAGAATGATTTTTTATGCATGATAAAAATTACTTCATAAAAACGCTTGAATAAAATAATTTTTCAAGAATTTCAACTTGATATTCCAACTTTTTACAATGTTACTTACGTTGTAAAATTAACTGAAAATGTCCTTCAAAAGCTTGCATTTTCAAAACAATGAAGAAAGAAGAAATCCAGGAAATTTCTACCCAAGCAAACATCCTTTTTGCCAAACGGTCAATTTTTTAACCATTCGATGCACAACGGCTAGTTTGGTTGTCCAGTTCAATATGTGAATATTCGCATGGGTCATCCAATTAGTCAGAATTTTTGACGTTTTGACTGCTATAAATATCATTTCACTTTACATTCAATATAACACTTTTGAGAGTATTAAAGTGAAATATTCTTGAGCTAAATTATATTGATCACATATCTTGTTTATCTTTATCAAATCTTTTAATTTGATTTTTTTTTTTTTGATTGAATTCACTTTTGAAAATCATTTATCTCATCCAAGTTTTTCTCCTCTAACACTTGAGCTTCATTCATTACTATTTATTAAAGTGTTTGACCTATTTCTTTTTTTACGAAACTTAATCATATCATTTATTAAAATAGGAGCTTCAAATTGTAAACTCAACTTTCATAAAATTTTTGGATAATATTGAGGTCCCATAAAGCTCAATATTGTATATGGATCAGTGATCCTTGTTTGTAAGTCACCGAAAGAATTGTAAGGGTTCGGATTGCAAAATAAGTCAATTAAATATAGTGAAAAGGCCTTGCTCATGACAGAGAGCTTGGTAACGGAGGACGTAGATCATTGCTTGGATCAAATATCCACAAATACATCATTTGCACATTTTCTTTCCTTTTACTTATTGCTTTTGTATTTGTGCATTTTTGTTTGATTGACTTATTCGTCATAAATTAGCTTAAACTTGAATTAATTTTTGAAAAAGTTTTAATAATCAATTTACCCCTTCTTTGTTAGTTATTCTTGGGCTATAACTTTTGGATAATTTGAATGATTGCGATTATTTAAATATACAATCAAACATCTCACGCTTCCTTTTAGAACCAATAAATACGTTTCTTCCTCCTTACGAGTTCCTTTCTTTCTTTTTCCTCGTTACTTTTACTTACTATGCTATATAATCTTTCTTTGGCGAATTTATCTTTATCTTGCTTTTGTGATTCTCTTTCTTATAGTGTTTTCCTAGGGCGACTCCCAAAATATGTCACATGACTTTGAGGTTGAAAGCTCTAGACTTAGGGATACCTCCCTTGATGTAACTTCCGTTTCTAAGAAATTTTCAACGTACTGAGGCAGCTATTATTAATCCATCTAGTTCTAGGGCTAGCCTGAAGCTTCTTAAAGCGAAGGTTAGTTCTCAACCTAGGTTTGAAGAGGTTGACGAACATTTAAGTGATTTCGTTGATTTTGATGTAAGTGATAGGGAGGATTTTGAAACCATAGAGATATTTACCAATATCATATAGAAAGATTTGGATGAAATTCGAGATTGTTTTAACATCCCTGCTGACATAGAATTGCTTTCAAATTGTAGATTGGCTTCCTCATGATTATAGTTATATATAAGCATTCAATGGATACGGGGCTCAGACTCCCCTTCCATCATTTTTTTTCGCAATATTCTTTTTTCCTTCAATATCGCTCCTACTTAGCTTACCCCAAATGGGTGGGCACATATGGTTGGATCGTTTTTAATATGGAATACTTTGGTTTTGGATGGAGAGCTTTCACCGGATGTATTTCATTCCATTTACCATCCTGTGAAGGCGAAAAATAAAGAAAACCCACAGAAACTATATCTTCAAAAAATAAAGAGAACCCACGGAAACTATATTTTCCCCTACTGTCCTAGGACATGTCTTACTTCCTATAAAGTGCATAATTGGAAGGAAACATTTTTCTTTGTTCCTGGTAATTAGGAGCTTCAACCTAATGATCCTGACCTTTCTGTAATTATGCCCCGGTGTTATGGTGAATATAATAAGTATTTTTCCTTCACCCATAACGAACTTCACGCTTTGATAGCACATGTTCCTAGTTTAAGTTCCAACGGTTAGATTTCATATTGCGCCCGTTGGCTCCTTGGTCAATATTAGTTTAAATGTTCCATGGCGTCATATTCCTGAAAAATAAAATAAAGTATTAAGATCAAATAATTGGAACATATATTACCTAACTCTAATAACTAATAAACCAACTAACTTGTTGAAAACCTAAGAGGAAATAGGGTATTGATTATGAGCCCCAAGAAAAAAAAACTTACTATAAACTAAAATATTCTAAAACTCAAAAACAAAATAAATAAGAGGAAGAAAATTTTGGTTGCCTCTTAAGAAGCACTTCTTTAAAGTCATTAACTTGACTTTTCGTTCAAGTGTTTCGTGGTATTTTGAATATTGCTCTGAAGGTCTTCCTTAACTTACTTAATTTGACTTTGTTCCATATTGCAATTTTTCTCCAAATTTTAGCATTACGATTCTCCATGTAGTATGACTTTTCCTTATCACCTTTTTGAATTCAACAATATATACCTTAATCTCTTCGTAAGGTTTAATCACAAAATCCACTTTTGAGCACACGATGAAGTCGAGGATTTCCTCTTCTTTGAATGTTACAAGTTCTTTTTTCCCATTGTGATTAATTTCTCTATCTTTTCAGGCTC
>CAIGRK010076200.1:0-18032 GCA_903798315.1 Fraxinus greggii
GAAAAACATCAGTTCTATAATCCAAATACCAAAAACTTCTTCCTCTACATATGATCAGAGTTCTGAAAATCGAAGGAAGTTGACAGGAGTTTCTGTCTGTGAAGAACGAGTAGTTCTTCGTGATCCACGAGAGATAAACGAATTCACAAGGCTCGGAGTGCTACAGGGTAGCAGATTCCACGAAGAGTTTTGGCAACAGCCGCTAAGGATTGGTGTAGGGGTGCACAGAATCCACGTTCGAGCTGTAAGGAGTGCAGTCGGGTGATCAGATAGTACGGGTCATCTAGTTTGGTAAACTGTAAATTGTTATATTCGTTTATAGTGGATTGACCGGCAAAGTGTTCGGTGTTTTTCCCAATTGGGTTTCTCCGTGATCATTCCGGTGTTTGATTTACTGCTTTACAATTTATTGTTTATCATAAAATAACGGCAATTCAATTTATGATAAATTGACTTGAATGTTTAACCATCTAATTAAGAATTAAAAATGACTTGTTGATGTTTAATTCATTAGATAATTTAAATTTCGCATATTACACTTATTCACCCCCTTATGTGTTGTTAGGATCGAACTTTCAATTTTTTTTATGTTAAATAGGATAACACGTGGACCAATTCGGAATTGGTCTCATGGAAATGGGAAAACTAGTATATGACTTGAAAGAATGAAAAAAGAAGTGTTTGGATTGTACTCTACAAATGGTTTTCTAGTAAAACAGCACACTGGGAAGGTCGGGGAAAAGGTAATTAACATAAAATGTGTTATTCCTAACTTAAGTGGGTGTAGAATATTTCGAATATATGATTAACACTTATCCCAAATAAATTAAGATCGTAATTAACACTTCAAAACTATCAAAAATAAGATTACCATAAATCCTACACGTAAAATCATAGCTATCATAAAGCTAAAATCATAAACCAAATTTAATTAATTACCAAAGAAAGAAAACTTCTTTGAACTTCAATATCTTAGGTCTAACTTATCCAAATTATTTTTTTTCTCGAGTTCATGGTACATCATTTAATACAAACTACCCAATATCGATATATTTATCTTTGCTGTATCAAAATCAAATTATTTGGCCCAAATAAAATTAAAATTAAAACTATTTCACTTTAGACCCTCAACTTTCAAAATTATAAAAATTTAGACCAAAAATTCTATTCTATAAAATTTTCGAGGATTTACAACTAAATTACTTAAGACTAGCTTCACGCTATAATGTATATAACGTTTCTTACGTATCGTGGCTAATCCAATGTCTTTCACTTTTTTAGGCCAACGATGAGAACAAAAGAGTAGTAAAGTGATGATGTTCTTGGTTTCATTATGGTTCTAAATGAAGCGATTACTATGATATATACATACTATCGTCTTAAAAGATTTTAAGATTACAAATTTTCACAACTAATTTCAAAGTTATCCACAAGTGCAATCAAAAATGAATTCGTGCTCAATTTTTTTTCAAATGTCAAGTATACATTAATGGAATTCATGTAATAATAGAATTCGAGAGTTATCACGAACTTATTCAAATCTTGATCCTAGATAGGCACATTATTATCATTGAAAATGAATCACATTATTCAAGTTAAGTCACACAAAAGCATGCACCAAAAAGTTATAAATATTTACTTTTAGAAAATAGATTTTTTTCGAAAAGATTCTAACTCAAAATTAAACCTAGATTTATCACACAAATCATTCATGTAGATTAAATTACAAGAAATTTTAAAATTTTCCACTCCCAAACTTAATTCTTCGTTATTCTCAACATAGCACTATAGAGTCCAAAGGAGTATTAATTGTTGAACAATGGAATTGACCCTTTGAGAACCTGCAAGTGCATGAGATCATGATCAAATAATATAATGGTGAATTAAGTGTCGAACCCACGAGAACTACGTGCTTAATTGACTTAAAGCTAATAATACCTTTAATCGAATAGCAATAATGAAATGTAATTAATCATTGTCTAATTTATCACGTAACTAGAAATCAAAGTAAAAGTTCATCAAATTTGTGAGATGCATTGCTAGAATGTAGAATCCCTCTCGTTATTCCATTTTTAGCCCAACAATTAAATTGACACTTTGTTATTATGCAAGTTGGTCAATGTTCCCAATTTATTTAAAAATTTCTCTCGATAGCAATTAAATCTAAACATACATGTGATTTTTCTATATCTCTATGAAAGATATATGAACCATGTGAAGCATAGATGTATATCAGTATCTTCTATCAAACCTCGCAATGCTTATTACTATATGCTAACGATCATATATATCTCTCTCGATGACAATAAAATCCACAAACAATTCAACTAATCGCCAATTAATTGAAAAGCAAGTTAAACCATAATAAACATCCAAGCATTCAAACAAATTAATGTCAAGCTAATTATTCAAACCAAAAATCTCACAACAAGGGTTCATCCTAACAAAAATCTAGCCTAACGTATTGAAATTACAAGAAATCATTCTAAGTTCAATAACATCACCCGGAAATTGAATAATTAAAGAGAAATCTTGAATTCTTGAATGACTTCGATGGATTCTTGATCTCTCTCGAATTATCATAAATATGAATTTGCCCTTTTCTTCCAATGATTTCTCCAAGAATCTTAATGTTCTTGAGATTTTTTTTTGCGTGAAAAGAGTTCTCTCTAAGTGTAGAAGACATTCTGGTATTTATATGGCTCGAGTCTAGATCAAAGATATAGCCCAAAATCTTACCAAGTTGAGTTTTAATCGTATATGGAAAACTAAGATTCGGCCAGATTTTATAATTATGCGACCGCATAGTTCAAGAATTCAGCACCTGATTTTTCCTGCATGTTGACATGCGACCGCATGCCCAAATGTACTATGCAACCTCATAGTGTAATTTATAATTTTTGGTTGCTTTCTTTCATTCTTTCACATTTTGGTCCCCAAACTTCTACGCATCGTCTTTTTCCTCCTTTTAGCATATATCTTCGCCCTCTTAGCTTCCAAGTGCATTCAATTGAACCCCTAGCATCTTCAATCTTTAATTCATGGTCTAATTCAACTATTGGATTGTTGCAACTTGGTCTCCATCTTCTGGATTTCACTCTTTTTCAGGATTTTCTATTTGTTTCTTCCAATTTCTCGTTCAACCATTGAGTTTTACCAATTTAACATAAAGTACAAAAACATAGGATATATTTCATCAAAAGAACAACTAAATATCGCTATTTAGGCCCTATACTTATTAGGAATTGGCCTTGAAACTTGTAAAATCTCACTTTTCTTCTCCTTATTCTTTCTCCTCCTTCAATGAGATCTCTTGTTCGTTTGGCCAATTTTTCCCACAATGAAATTATTAAAAAAAAAAATAGTAACAATTAATAAGGAATAATAACAAGATCCTATCAAATCGTAATTCAAACACATCAACTACTTATTCTATCTATCTCAATTCAATAAAAAATTAAAGAAGATTTCAAAGGAAAAAAAATCTCACGATTATAAGTATTAATACTTTTGAGTGAAACTTGAACTCTCCATAGATATTAATTATATTGATGGTGAAATAAGTTGGTGATGGTGTGGATTGGATGTCAAATATGTGAAAGAAGCAGAGAAGTTTGAAGATTTGAAGTTAAAACTTATTAAAATTAAAAAAAAATAGATGTATTTTACACACACACACACACTCACAATAGTTTAAAGTTTTTCAATTTTTCCGATTTTTAATTTTTTTTACGTTTGACCATGGTCAAACTGCAACTGGCTGTGAAAATAGGCCTTGTTGGCCGACCGTGGTCAAGCTCGACAAAAAAAATTGTAACTTTTTTTTTTTGGAAAAGTAGTAATATGATGACGAGCTTAAAGAAAATTTAAAAAATTTACTAGACAATTGTTAAAAGTGCCTAAGTACTAAATGCAATCCTATTGTCATATATCATTCAACAACTGAAATTAAAGAGATAAACGTTAAAAGAATGAGTTTTTTTCCATTAAGTTCTTGATTTATAATTATCAAGCTCAACTTTTACGCTAGTGTTTCACGACACTTTGAATATGTCTTTGGAAGTCAAATTTAGCTTGTTTGAGTTGACCCTGCACGCAGCTGTCCCCAAATTTTAATCTTGCACTTTTGCAAGTAGTATGAATTGTCTTCATCCCTTGTTTCGAACTCAACAATGTATACTTCAATCAACTCATCATGTTTAATCATAAAAACTTAATTTTTGAACAAACAATGAAGTTGGAGGCTTGCACACTAATTCAATCTTTATTGAATGCACTAATTCGGTTTGGCCCTTTATTAATAACTCCTTGATATCTATATGCTCTTCATTTGTTGTTGGTTCCTCGGGTTGAATAATCGGTCTGTTGTACACAATTTCGAGCGGTTGCACAAGGAACTTTCATGAGAAGACTCACTTTCTTGTTGAAGATTAATGGGATTTTCAATATTTTGACATTCTGACCAATAGAAATTTGAGTATTGATCCCAACTTGAATTGTAAGTTTGCTCATACGAATTGTACTCTACATCGTGTACTCGATATTTTAGTAATTTGCAGGGTAATTCCAATGATAAATCATCCTGATCAACTTGTTTATACATTGTATTTAGAAACTTGGTTGTCCCTATAGTACTCTAAAGAGTGAGTCATTTTCATCAACTTCATGAAGTGCATCATATCCCTTCATTTAAAAGTTTGGTTAGGCGGAGAAATCCCCTGTAGGAATGTCATATTCATCAATTTCGAAATCTCCTATCTTATTTTGTTGTTGTGCTCTTATTTTCTTTCATTCCTTGTCAATGAAACCAAGAAAAATAAATAAATTTGTTGGGAAAAAAAATCAAAAATTAAGACAAAACAACAACAAAAATGAAAATGAAAACAACAACAACAACAAAAACAAAAACAAAAACAAAAAATTAAATCACAGATAGAATTAAAAATTTAAATTAAAGTAAATAAACTAATCCCCGATAACAGTACCAAAAACTTGATTATAAATTTCACAAGTGTACGGATCACATAAGTAATAATAGTGAAATTTTGAGTTCGAATATCTCATCCACAATAACTAAGTATCCACTACTAATTTTATCAATCTATCTTCAATCTAAATTAATTTATTTTACCCATTGTCAAATTCAAGTGTTTATGTATCTAACTAAATTATACTAATTTAATCTAATCTATGAAAGCTTAACTAGTTTTTGAAGACCTTTTGGTAGAGACTTATGTGATTAAGTGGTTGGAACTTTCGATTCACTTAGGTAATTTAACATTCATTCAATCCAATGTCGTTGGACTCTTTTTCATATGTATTAATAATCTAACTAATCAATTTTAGTTTGTGCAAAATTAACAATGCATGCATATCAGATTTACTATACCTCTAGTAAATTCATACACAAGCATTAATTCATAGGAATTCAATTATAATTGTATAAGCTATAATTATCTCTCGATTTCTTGTAAAATTTATGTCACTTATTGCATGAAATAGACAAATAAGTCTCCTCTCAATTTCAATATTATACTTAAATCAAATAATCGATAATCAAACAATTGAATGTCAATTAAATACACAATAAGTAATCAACACATAATCAAAGTTGCATGGAATCAATTGAATTAAACAAATATTAAATATAAGTTACACCGTTCATCATAATGACCAATAATATAATCAATCATAATTGAGAAATTAAACAATAAAAAGATAAAGAAAAAAAATACTCGGTTCAATACCTCAAATAAAAAAAGAATCCTAGCAATTGTTATTCTTTGGCACCCAATTTAAAACTAGGGATCGTCAATCTCATATTCAAAGCATCTATATATCTCGGCCAATTACTTCAACCTTCAAATCTCAAATCCAGATATAAATCTAGATGATTCAATATTTTTGGATGTATGATTTTGCATCAAAATTGTGTCTTTAGCCTCCCCTCTTAATTAGTGAATAACCATTTTATCCATGTAACCCGTATTATTATGAATATTGTATTTCTTACAACCATAATTCTTCTTTCTAAATATATATATATATATATATATAGCTTTTGTTCTTAATAAAATACACGCGTCTATATATATATATATATACATACTTGGACATATGTGATGTCCCTTTGAGCTAATTTGATGGGTGTGATCATTTAAGTTTTCGTTTGGCTAATTTATAAATAATATGTATACGATCAAAAAATTTCAACGTATTATTCATTTATGTTTATTTATAAATTTAATTGTTCATAAATTCTTTCCAAATGAAAGTTAAGTTTATGATCATATTAATATTAGCTTATATGTTTTGCGCAATTTAATTCAAAAGATACGATTTGGTGATCACATGTTTCGTATTAAAGACTCAAAATTAAGAAAGATAAGAATGTTTTATTAATTTAAATTATGCTTATATTTAATTAATGTTCATATATATTAGTGAGATTTATCAGTGCTAATGTCAACTACCACAAACAATCATATTGTTTGAAATAATTTATAAAATATCATATTATTTTTCTTCCTTTTTACAGAAAACGACATGGATCAACCTAGTCCGTGTTTGGTGCTAATTTAAATCAGATTTTAATTTAAATTAAAGTTAAATAATCAATATTAATCATATATTTTAATGGTCTCATAACTTTTTAACCACACATTTCAATTTTTTTTAAATATACTGAAAATTTAATTTTAATAATCACCAAACTAGGTGCTCGAAACTCCCATATTCCTGCAAGGATATTTTTGTAATAATAGTAAAAGTATGTTTGAACCCAATTTTTTTTCTTAAAAATGTATTTTGGAATAACAGATTGATAGATAATGTGGTCAAAAATAAGGAAAATTTTTTAAATTACGTGTAATCTTATTTTATTGAAAAATGTATTGTTGAAAAGAAAAGAGAAAAATATATTTTGGAAAATGATTAAATCTACCAATGGCCATCAACTTTATACATTGTGTCATCATGACTACCCAATTTGATTGTATTTCCTCATGACCATCCAACTTTATACTTAGTGTCACATTGAACACCCAATTTGATTTTATTTTATCATAGCTATCCAATGTCATATAAAATTTCACCATATCCACCCAATTTTATATAACGCTGTACCATGGACACCCAACCTCTTTTTACTATTTTCACTAATTTTAAAAAGGGCAAACGATAACTTTTTATTATATATATAAAATAAATAAAAAAACAAAAATAATAGTTTTTTTTAATTTTAAAAATGTTTATTTTAAATAAAATATTATTTAAAAAGCGTTCCTTAAAAATAAAATAAAATAAAAACTTATTTAAAAAAGTTTTAAAATAAAATGAAAACTTATTTAAAATAAATGCTTTTAAAATTAAAAAACTATTATTTTTGTTTTTTTTAAATTTATTTTATATATATAATAAAAAGTTATCGTTTGCCCCTTTTAAAATTAGTGAAAATGGTCAAAAGAAATTGGATGGCCACAGTGAAATGTTATATGAATTTAGGTGACCATGATGAAACGTTATATGAAATTGAGTGGTCATGGTAAATAAAATCAAATTAGGTAACATTAAATATAAAGTTGGGTGGCATGGTGAAATAAAATTAAATTGAACGGTGATAGTGACATTAAATATAAAGTTGTGTGACAATTGATGGATTTAATCCATTTTGAAAATAACGGGATCAAAGAAGGACTCATCTAACATTCATCTTTATTCTTTTATAAATAAATTTTAGTGCCTTTCCATATATTTCAATTCTTAGCATTCCTCTTCAAAGTTTCCTTCTATTTTCACGGTAATCGAGAAATTATTATAATATAAAAGTACTAAAAACCCTCGAAAATAATACTAATTCCACCCTCCTCCAAACAAGCTCTATTATTATAATATAAAAGTACTAAAAACCCTCGAAAATAATACTAATTCCACCCTCCTCCAAACAAGCTCTCTCTCTCTCTCTCTCTCTCTCAAAATCATATCTTTTTTTCAAGGTAATTATCACGTACTAGTTAAGATCTGTTTGAATTATTAGCCGTCCGATCTGAGACTTGGATATCGAGATTCCTCTCACGCGCTAGATCTAGATCTGTAGGAGAGAAGGTATGGCGGTTAACGGGCGAACACCGATGAAAAGGGTGGTCAAGAGGCGAGTCACGGCTGACCTCAAAGACTTCCTAACGTTCCCCACCGCCGGCGATGCTGATGATATTCCGGTGGTCGCCGGACCGTTCAGGACGTGCGTGAAGGATTTTCTGTCCGAGCACGCACTGCTCCCTCCCCCTTCTTCGCTCTTTCCATACCTGCTCACGTGGCAGGTCCTCTTCCACGTAGGCGACCTTGTCGGAGACGACGGCGGTCCTGCCGTCGTTTGCCTTGACGTCGTGGAAGAGGATGTCTCGAGATCCAGATCTGTTTATTGCGACCCGTGCCGAGTCGTTGGTGAGTTCTCCACACCGAGTCAGCACCGTGTCAAACTCTAAACTCGTCTTCTTTCTGTATTAGTGTTTTTTAGAATGGAGAAACTTCAAATTGAGTTTTTTAGAATGGAGAAACTTCAAATTGAAAAATACATATATATACATCTCATTGGTTTTAGGCTTTTAGCTCCTTTAATATTATCCTTACCGAATTTCCTCTCGAAAAAATATTTGCAAATAAATGGACTCTTATTAATAAAGCAGAGCAGAGTAAATCTTAATGCAGTTGATGGATGAGATGAATGGACCCCAAAAATAAAGTATACGAAAGGATAAAGAAAAAGGAAAAAGGAATGGGGTCCAAGACAAGAGTTCGATACATAATACGACAGATGCCACGTGCTGGCATCGTTGGGCCACTTTGTCTCTTTATCTTTTATCTTTATCAGTGGCTGTTTGCTTGTTTACTTTCTTCAAACTGCCCCTAATAGTTAGTATAATTTTGACTATTGAGTTTATGGATGTTTTTAGAGTAATGCTTCTTAGCACCAGCCAATGTCGCAAACCTTGTTGTTTGGCTTTGTTGAATTCTTGTAATTATTAGGATAATCCAGAACTCCTAACGCAAAATGGCAATGAGCTGATTTTTCCCATTTTATGCATTTTAATTTTATAAAACATTTTAATTCTACAGCTATCTCTAGTAGCTGTAGAATTCCAGGGATGTTCGTTGAATAACTTCAGCTGACACTTAATTTGATTGTTAATTGAGGGGTTTGTAGGATGGAGCAGCAATCCAGTAAGTGCAAAGCGCTACCATTTTATAATAAAGTCTGATGGCAATTCCATTGCTGGCTATAATAAGATGTGTGCAGGATGTGGTGATATCCTTCATATGATGGATTTGAGGTGAGGACAACATTTCTAGTTATGTTTGGTTTTTTATTCTGCCCTTTTTGGAGCTCATATGCACTTTGGTTGTCAAACCTGGATTATCAGTTAGAACTTGGAACAGTTGGTACTACTCACGTGTCTTATTCAGTCCCATAGTTCTATGCTTGAAAATTAGCAATTTAGGATGATTGCTCCAGGATATTTGGTGTTAACATATGCTGCTGGTGGTTTCAATAATCACGATATACTTACGTTTTATAGTACTGCTGACCACATTGAATGCATGTTTGATGCGTCAACTAGACTTGATTGAACAATTTTACAAAACAAAGACATGTTGCCAAACTTGTTAACCATCCTATTATGTCCTTTCTAGTGTAGTTGACTGGACATAAGATGATTGCATTAATTGGTTCAACTGATGTTCTGAAAAATGACCGGCCTGGTCTGTTCAACCGGAAAAATTGGGAAACGGATCTAAATCCAGTTCGGTCTTATGTTTAAACCAAAAATGGGAAGCCAGTTCAACCAACCGGTTAACCGTGAACCGGATAAAACGATCAGATATTTCCCAGTTTACATGGTTTACTGTTGAAAAAGAAAACCCTCGATTGAAGAGGTTTTCTATCACCATACTTTTGCTGTTCAGTATGGGCCCCTCTTTTATAGACCGAACTTTGCTTGTCTGATTGCTAGAATGTCGATGTGGGATTAAAATCATTGGGTAAAGCCAATACAAATATGTAATTCTCTTATTTATTTCTATAGTCGCCCAGCAGAGTCAATTTTCCGTATTCACCTAATTCTCTTTATTTATTTGTTCAGTCCCCCAACTAATTGCATTTCATATTATTATAATATGTTAGACTAATTTCTTTATAGGATCGAATCAGGCAAACTATTTAGCTTTGTTGGTCGTTAGGTTTTGATGTATTTAAGCAAGTTACAAATAATAAATTCAATTAACAAACATGAATATGTTTAAACTTTGAATTAGTGAGTCAAAATTTAAAATAAATTATTATTATTATAATTTTTTGTAGTGTTTGTATATGCGCACATTTTCCTAAAAATCACTATTCAAAACTTTTTTTTCTTGGAAATAATGGCAACCAAACAGGGGCTAAATTTTAGCATCCGGTTAGACCCTGTTGTACCTCTCAACCGTTGACCCTTTACCTTTTCCGGTTAAATGTTTTGTGCCGGTTTTCAAAACATTGGGTGTTCCACACAGACCATCTGCTATCTGTGCTTAATTGTGCTGTGAGAAGTCCTATTGTTCATGATACATGGATACAGCCATTGAGTTTTAGTATTTATCTTGTGGTGCTTATTGGGCATCATGATCAATATTGTAGTGATACAAGAGAATAACCATTAACTCCATTTTTCATGACTTCCCAGGTGCAAGTCATGCAACTATGTGATGACCATAGAAGAGGTTGAAGACTGGATGTATCAACAGTTGGAAAATACAACACATCTTTTACATGGAGTGATTCATGCAAATGGCTTTGGGCATCTCCTTAGAGTTAATGGTAGAGAAGGTGGCTCCAGGGTGCTTTCTGGACGTTATATAATGAACTTTTGGGATCGGCTTTGCAAAATGCTGGGAGTCAGGTTAGGATAATTTTCTGTGCCTATCTAATAAAAGTATGTTTCTATCTTTGTTGCTAAATTCTGCCCTTCATAGATCAATTTTTTCAAAAAATGCAGGGTTTTTTTTTTTTTTTTTGATGATTGTTTTCTTTTCAATTTAAGGATGTATGCGTCTCTCTATTTGCCCTTTTGAAATCTGTCTCTTGTCAATCAGGTTTATGCTTCTTGTAATTGTGCATCGATCTGCAAAGCAATGCATACCATGATTTTAACTTGAGTTTTACTCTTGACAGAAAGGTTAGTGTGATGGATGTATCAAAGAAGCATGGGTTAGAGTTACGACTGCTACATGCCATAACTAAGGGCCATCCTTGGTATGGAGATTGGGGTTATGAGTTTGGTGCTGGGAGTTATGCTTTGACACGAGAAGATTACAGAGTGGCTGTTGAAGACCTTTCCTGTTTACCCTTGTCCATATTTCTATCTCAAGGGCGGAAGCCTCGAACACGCCTGCAGGATTTGATTTCATTTTATCAGTCAATATCAGAGCGTGAGCTTGTAAATGTTAGAGACCTCTTCTGCTTGTTAACAAGTTTGATCCATGATGCTCACAAGTGTTCCTTGAGGTCTGATGTTCCTCCTTTCAAGAAGCTTAAAACTTGTGAATCTAGGGCCCTGTGCTCATGGACCATGAATGATATTGCACGAGTGGAAGAAGCTATGTTCAAGGTGTTGCGTGCAGTTGGTGGGTCCACCTGGGTGAGTTGGCGTGCCCTTAGAGGTGCTGTTTGCAAAGTTGGCTGTCCCGAGCTTTTGGATTACTGCCTTAAAGAGCTCAAGGGAAAACAGTCATCTCAAGGAATGGTTGTCAATGCCCGCTGCATATCTGATTCTAGTGTGATGGAATATAGGTTGGCAATTCCAACTTCTCTTTAGCTGCATTTCTGATTCTCATATTTAAGCTGCAATGTATGAATTTGCATCATTTATTGAAAATTCTGTGCTTCCAATTTTTGAACTACCTCTTCTTTCTTTACGTGAGCCAATAATGTCTTTGTTTTATAATTGTCTAAGCTCTTTTTTTTCTTTTCCTGCATCATCTAATGCAGACTCGAGCCAGGAAATGCATCACTGAATACCAATACGGCTTTGAACAGCACCCTTATCACGCAATATCCATCTAATGAACATCTCCTGCAAGATCTGAGATACTTGTATGAATGCATGCTTCTTCCTGAGACGATGGTGAGCCATGTGCCTTCAACAAAACGAGCTGTCGCAGTTGGTGCAGCTTCTGCACTACGTGATTGCAAGCAATTTGTTAAAGACTTCCATCCAGAGAACATTTTTCCAGCTTCTGGATCAAAAGCAATACAACTGTTTTGTGAAGTGGACCTCACAGAACAATCTGAAGAATACATCCCTAATCCTCCACCAGAGTTGCTCGTTCTTTCCCCTGATGCCACCATTGCTGACCTCAAGCTTGAGGCAATGAAGGCCTTTCAAGAAGTATATTTGATGTTCAGAAAGTTCCAAGCTGAAGAGCTGATGGGCTATAGCGGTGTTGATGAATGCACCCAAGTGAAGCTCTTGTTAGGGTCTACTGAATCTGTTTGGATTCGGGGAAAGTTTAGCGGGAAAAATTGTTTGAGTAGGTATAGGATGGAAAGGGGTACCGAGAGATGGACTGTGGATTGCTTTTGTGGTGCTAAGGACGATGATGGGGAGAGAATGCTGGCTTGTGATGTCTGTGGTGTATGGCAGCACACGAGATGTTCTTCTATACCTGATTCTGATGCAGTTCCTACAACTTTTTATTGCATGAGATGCAGATGCAATGGTCAAGTGATTAGAACTGGTGATAAATGCAAGGATGAGGTGGAGGAGGATGCCGTTCCTGGTGATGCTGCTGCTCCTGCTGGCGGCTATGGGAAGAGCATGACGAATACTGGGGTTTCATAATTTGTAAATATTTTCCTCGAGCTCTGGTCAAATGTGTATATATAAGCAGCAGGGTCTTGAGAGGATTCCAGTGGACGTTTGGCTTTTACCAAAACATCATGTATGTAGATTTTGTTTGTATCTATTCGACATCTAATTGCTACTAACCTGCGCGGGAGAGTGAAGGATGTTTTCAAATGTAAATCTCTCTTCCCTTGTTATTTATTGCTCGTCTGGCATTATTGTTGCGAGTGGAGCTTTTAGATTTAGAGCTTTGTAAGTAGCTTTTTCAGATGAGTTATTGAAAAGTTGTTCTTGTTTGGTTGTCAAGTGTTGTTAATATTAAATCATTACTTGTTCAGCTGTATAATTTTATAGTTAGTTTGGGTATGGATTATAATCGATTTAAATTATAAATAGATAGAGATGAGTAATATTTGTGGAAAATATGGATAAAAATATAGGTTTGAGTTTGATGGATTATGTTTATAAATTAAATAGGTGGCAAATATGGCCTAAAATTGCTTGTTCTACATATTATTTGACTGAACTTTAATTATTTATTATATATTTGTTGTAAAAAAAGATATGATTATTAGTGAATGACGATTATATCTCTGTAGATCTAATTTTTATTATCATTGTATACTTGATTTTTCCCTAAAAATGTGGGGCATTTGTTTTAAATATAATACACAATTTTATTTATTTCTTTGTTCTCTCTAGTTTATATCACGTCATCGGTACGAAAACTTAATTTTTAAAGTCTTCAATATTTTTTTTTATAAGCATAATCATTTATGTCGTGTGTGTATAATCACCATTTTATTATTTTTGTAATCACTATTCTGTAAGCATATGTAATAATTATATATTCGCCATTAGCTGCTTTCAAATTGGTCTGTGTAAAAGTCTCTTTGCGTGACACTAATTATGTGATTTCACCAATAAGTTCATGTGAGATTGACCATATAATCACCATTCTGTATTCACTGTAATGTGATCTCAATTATTTTATTGGCAAGCTCCCAATTCACCATAAACTTGCAATCCCAATTACAAGGCACTTTTAAGTTATTAATTTTTCTTTTTTTTTTAATATCTTTTCCACTAAATTCACGTTAATGAATTCAAGTTAATATTTTATTTGTGTTTATAGATTAATTAATATTATCATCGTGGTATGCAATTGAATGTTTCATTATCCTTTTGTTGTATTTAACAATAAAACATCAATTATTAAATTCTTCTTAATTGTTGTTGCTTCTCAAATAGCACATATTACAGGAGAATATTATTGGCTTCTGAAAAGTATAAATTATAATTTTTAATATTTTAAAAAAATATTAATCTATTGCTCTTGAAAAAACAATAGTAAAATACAAAGTTTTCTCTAAATAGTACGTCTTGAAGAATATATTAATTTATGAAGGAAAACATACAATTCATGTCATGCGGGTATTAATTCTTATATAAATATATCATGGTGTTAATTATATTTTCGAGATTTAACCATATTTTTTATTTGATTGAATAGTTATTCAAATGGCAAACATTATATTGAGCCGGAAGTTCAATTATCGAATATATTATTGTTTGGCATAATTAGTTGGATCATCACTTGATCAATAATGATGCGCAATTAAAAATTCAAATGGATATTTAACGAAGAACAAGATATTCTTCAATCAAAGAATTTCTATATGATGTTTGTTTTTTAAAATTAGTCATTGATCGCCACTAGTTAAAATAGGAACTGAATTTCCTATATTTCTGAAAATTGATTAGGGTGATAAATGGGATCCCATCATTCTCTACGTTGACCATCTAAATATTATTTGTATCTAATAGATTTGATACATCTACTAGATGATTGCATAATATTCACAACCTAAAGTTTTAGGTTACACAATCAAGACGACGTGTCTTGTTAATACTAGTGAGCCTAAATCTTAATCTTTTAATAAGTAAAGTTGGGATATCGATAAATGATTTAACATTATTACTTGTTAAACGCCTCCATTAATTTAATTGAGAATAAAGTACTTCTCATTTCTGTATAGAGAGAACTATTATGCATCATGCCAACATCAAGTTCTCCATATTAAAATGGGCTTATGGTCAGAGTCTAATTTTTCCATCTAATTATTTTTAATAGTGCAATGTATGTATACTAATCCATCACAATAAAATGAGATGGAAAGTGAAGAATGATGATAATAAATGCGTAGTATGAACCCTTATCTCAAATATATGATATTTTATAACGCAAATTGTTGATTGTCAATTTGATTGAAAAATTCTCCTAGCATTAGGGTGAGGAATTAAGAAACTGAAAAAAAAAAGTATATAAATGCATCATTAAATAAATCCTCGCAAAAGACAATTTGAACCAAACGTTTGAAAGATAATTCATTTAGATACATTTACACACCAAAGATATCAACAATATCTCATACACAAGTTCTAAATGCTCCAACTTAAATTAATGTTTTGAAGGACAATTAGTTAATATTATATTTGATAAATTTATGGTACGTTAAAGCGTAATGATATTCGATTCTAATATAAAAAAATCTGAAAACGAAAATTGAGCAACTAGCAAAGATTCAGAAGAGGTGCAAGTACCTAATATAGTGAAAATTGAAATATCTCAATAAGTTATGTCGTTATAAGAAAAATAGAATAAAAAAAAAGTTATCAACAACACCTTTGTACATGATGTACCGCTTCATATTATGAATAG
This sequence comes from Fraxinus greggii, assembly GCA_903798315.1. Lineage (NCBI taxonomy): Eukaryota > Viridiplantae > Streptophyta > Magnoliopsida > Lamiales > Oleaceae > Fraxinus > Fraxinus greggii. The sequence goes on from CAIGRK010076200.1 coordinate 15,601, forward strand.
CGATGATATCGATATAAATTAGTTGACGTATCGATCAAAGATATGATTGACCAAATAAAAGGACGCAATCTTATCAAATTTGAATTTATTATATAGACCTAAAGTTTTAGGACTTTTCAGCCCGAAAATCGAAATGTGTGCACCTATGTGAAAAGGAAATAAGAAAAATAAAGTTGTAAAATGTAATGAACGACTCTCTAACATAGTGAATTTTGTGATGGATGAAATAACACGTTCGTATTTTGCTATCCTGACAATGCATGAAACTTGAAATTCGATTATAGTCAACTCGTATAGCATAACTATTAATGTTATCACTTAAGGATTTAATATGCTCAAAGCATAATTCAAGTGATATTATCATGAGAGAAGTAAATGCGCGTTGTACTATTTTTCCTATAACCAAGGTTTTGTCCTGTTTGATTTTTTTGTCAAGATTTTTAATGAGACAACTTTTGTGACGTATTCAAAACAATAATGTACTATTTTTCCTTCATAGGTTTTTTTTCCTAATAAAATTATGCATATTCACTGTCTAATGAAAGTTCATAACATACAAGACATTTATTCTCAAAATAATACTCTAATATCTATGAGACTCACAAAGAGATCAACAAGAGCTATTTTTCGAATCATGTTACTACAGTCATCAAAAGTGGATAGATATCTCGTATGAAGATCATATTATTTGAAAGTTATAACATGACAACACGAAACATACTTTACCAGCATTACAATATTGAAGGCATTGATGTACAAGACATGAATGACTCGATACAAGAATTTGCATTTATAGAAATCAGATGGAGCGGCTGTACTCTTTTTCCTTAACTCAAGTTTCGTCCCTTTGGATTTTCTTGACCATGTTTTAACGAGACGAATATTTTGTAATGTGTCATTTAATGGAGAGTGTTGTAAATAATATGATTATTAGTGACTGCCAATTATACTCATACAACCCTAGTTTTTATTATCATTGTATCTCTGATTCTTCCCTATAAATATTGGACGTTGATTTTCATTATAATACTTACAATTCTATTTATTTCTTTGTTTTCTTCTCTTTTCTCTCTAGTGTATAACATATTTCATATTATTTTCATAATAAATTTTTGTTTCATATTCCGTAAAACGTATGAATTCTAATTAATTAGCGTGGATAATTACCATAGAATTAAAAAATCTATTTATTATAGTTTATTTTGATTCATGTAAAGGATGATTCATGTAAAGGATAATTTAGCAAGAAAAATTTTGTAAGTTGGTTGGTGTTTTTTGTGTCCTCAAATGAACGAAGAGGTTGAATGAGTAGTTGGAGATGAAGTCAAATGTCAATATCTTTTGTTATGATATTGTTATATTGAAAAAATTTCTTAAATCGATGAAAAATATTCCAATTTCACCTAAATGCACCACAAATTTCGTCAAGCATTATACGAATTTTATAAACGATATACAATAGTTGGAGTGAAATAAAAATATAAGTTATGTGATAGTTTTAAACAAATTGAACTTGGCTGACCAAAATGAAATAAATCTCTAAGTTGTGTCACTTCCAATGAAATTAAACATAGAATTGGACTATTTATTGTGGAGTCGACTTATTCCTTTTAAAAGCAGCTGACCAAATTACTAGATCGATGACCAATAGTCAATTTTTCAACAAAATAGGTAACACTCGTTACCAATATCTTCAAAGTGACAAACTATTTATTAAATCATTTTTTAAGGTAACTTTTGCATTTTTCATGTTTTACTAAACATTATATTTATTTCACTAAACACAATTAAAGAGTTAATTTCACTCATGGCCATTAGACTTTCTATTAGCACCACCACGGCCATTGAACTTTCCAATTAGTATCACCATGGCATGGAACTTTAATTTGTTTCACCATAAGCACCGAACTTTATAGGGCAAATAGCACCGGGTAACTTGTGAACATTTTGATAATGGGGTCTCAAACCTTTGATTTCTAGCACTTGAAGTCTCAAAACTTTTAAATGTTTGGGTCCTTCTGTAATGGAAAACTTCACTCTAACAATTAAAATTTCAAATTTTGACTAAAATGATCGATGTACNCCACCACGGCCATTGAACTTTCCAATTAGTATCACCATGGCATGGAACTTTAATTTGTTTCACCATAAGCACCGAACTTTATAGGGCAAATAGCACCGGGTAACTTGTGAACATTTTGATAATGGGGTCTCAAACCTTTGATTTCTAGCACTTGAAGTCTCAAAACTTTTAAATGTTTGGGTCCTTCTGTAATGGAAAACTTCACTCTAACAATTAAAATTTCAAATTTTGACTAAAATGATCGATGTACCTTATTTTGTTAAAAAAAAAAATGGGATAAAAAGCCGAAGGAGAATAAAATAAAAGAAAAATAAAAAACATGTAAATGATATTTTGTAATGAAAGATAA
>CAIGRK010076207.1:0-17044 GCA_903798315.1 Fraxinus greggii
CCGTCATCATATTGGTGTTCATTGTTTATTACTTTATTTATTATTGCGGTATTCAAACCTAGGAAAGTGGATTGTATGTGTAATCATCTAGAAGCTATTAAAAAGTGACTTATTGCTTTTCATAGATTAATTCCGCACGCAAGGTCGAATCTTGCGTTTCTCATATAGGACTACCGTAAAATGAAGGATATTGTAAAGAGTTTAATGTTGAGTTAGAAGCAACATCTAAATAGATCAAGTGTAGCTGAGGCTGAGGTGAGAATGTTGAGATAGATTTGTGATAAAGTGAGAGAAGATAACTGAAGAAATGAGCATATTCATAAAACGGTGAAGCGCTTTAGGAGGCACCTATTGAAGGAAATTTGAGGGGATATCGTTTTAGAAGATTTCGACACTATCTTCAATAGGTGCCACGTTTTCAATGAAAATTGACAGGTGTACATATTAAGAAATCTGATGAAAGTAGTACTGACAATAATCTTGGTGGCCGAGGTCAACTTAAATTATCTGGAATGACTTAGTTTAAAAGGGTTCAAGTAGCCGATACTAGATAGTGTGAGATAAGAATTCTCAAAGTTAAGCACTAAAGTTGTATGATCTGCATTCAGTATCCAGACTCGAGTGCGGTCTTATATCGCCTTGGCAAGAGTGCCAAATGCAGTTCATTTGTTACCTTGCAAAATTTATACCTTTAGTTGTAGTATTGCCATATATGCAGTTAAAAGGGAAAAAATAGAAATCTTTTTATGCCTCTCATATATTGCATCTGAAGTTATTGTACTTTCTGAAATCTCTTGTAATTACTATTATTTCAACTTCATTATTTTTAGTTTAAAATATTGTCTTCAGTACTCCAATGTGGAATCCAATACTATCTTGTTAAATCTAGATGATATTTCCGCTCATCTACTTTTTTCTTCATTTAAATCCTTAGAAGATACAAGAATAGGTTGCAATCCTACTTTATGTCTCACTGAATCGTAGCTTATAAATAGTAAGCTGTACCTAGTGATCTTTTTGGATGAAACCAAGATCATTTATATTTGAAGACAATGTAGTAATTCTTTTGCCTAATCTGAAATTGTGTAGTAGGGTTTGACTGTTGTACAAATTTTCTTTTCCACGTGGATAATCAAATAAGAAGCAGCATCAAAATTGTTGTAGCCACAAAAACAAAATGATCACAGTAAAACGATAGCCGAACAAGTATCTTTGAAACACAAAGAACCTTAACTTCTGCTTGAGAAGGATAAATAAAGAATAAAAATGCTTCTCATCTTTAAAAAGTATGCCATTAAAATTGTGCTTGTCCTTGCACATTTCACCTGCTCGGTAGAATTAGGCATTTGTACTTGTTGTGGACTTTGTGTCTCGTGTTATGTTTATTCCCTGCATATATATATGAATTTGATTTGAAAAGCCTCTTAAATTGAATTTCCTTTTGATGCCAGATATATAGATGGAGAACGTCTTTCAGCAGAGGACGAGAAAGTTGTCGTAGATAAGCTTCTTGCTTATCATCCTCATTCTGAAGATAAGATCGGATGTGGACTTGATTCAATTATGGTTAGTTACTTTTAATAGACTTCTTTGCTGACTTGGTCGACCTGATATCATTCAATTAAATTTTTCCAATCAATGGTAGCACAGCATTTATAATATTTTCACCAGATAAAATAGGTAGATCATAGTTGGCTTAAAAATGCTTACCTACAATTCCATATGGTGCAAATTATGTTGCACTTCTCAGCCAATCAAGTTTCAAAGGAATTCCTGTCTCTAGTATTGGTATCTAGAAATGTAATGTGAATTAAATTGACTGCTTACTTCTCTATTAGGCTTGATGATGCAGTCCTGCATTGCTACCCAACCGTTTGGATGACTAGAATTACAAGTTTAGAATTTATTTTTAGATGATAGTATTGGAGTTTAATAGTTCCCGCGTTTAGCATCCAAATTTGGTGTATTTTGGATGAGTTGGGTTTACAAGACATTCATTCGAATGGTTCTTACGAAATATTGCCACATGGCCACTAACCATTGATTATCTGAAGATGTCAGAGTGAATATAATTTTACTCAGTTATGATCATCATTCAATAATATATCTTAGGTGTTTCAGTTCCGAATACCGTCAACACAGACAACTAGAAATTTGACTATGAGCTGTGGCAATGACTGTGACTCTGAGGCCTCATATTATTTACATTCATGTAACTATTAATTTCCCTTCCCTCCTACTAATAAAAAGTCGCAGATAAATTATGAGAGATAAGGCTGTCTTGTTTGCTTTTTGTTGTTGGAGGGATGTGTTCTTACGTTAGACAAATCGTTGTCTTTGGGAATGTAGCGAAAGTAAGTAATTCAGCAGACCGATACCATGGATTCTGCTGATTGATATTCGTGAATGCTTACTGTTTATTTGACATGATGACACATAATTGTGGCAGTTAATTTAAATATTGGGATCTACTTTAAAGTCTATGGACTAAAAGGCTCTTCAATTTCTCACTTGCGTAAAGGTTGATCGGCATCCCCAGTTCAGACATTCAAGGTGCCTTTTTGTTGTGAGAACTGACGGTGGGTGGATAGACTTTTCCTACCAGAAGTGCATTCGAGCATACATACGAGATAAGTACCCTTCCCATGCAGAAAGATTTATAAAAGAACATTTTAAACGCGGTAGTGGCCGACTTTTCTGAGATTGTTTTGGCCATTACTTTTACATCACCTGAGCATCTCATCGGTATTACATGATATTAACGATGGATATGGTTCGTGTTTATACTTATTCAGCAGCCCACATCGTCCACTATGACACCATTTTTCAATGTAGTAGTTATTAGTTGACTAGCAGCATTTCATATTTATTTTGAGACAAAGAAGTGAGTGAGTTACAATCTGTTTCTTAATTAAATTCTCTTTTATGCCTGTTGTATTTTTGACAAGAAGTTCATTGCTTGTAGATGAGTTTTCCTCCTCATTTTTGAGGCGTGATACTTTGTGGAGAAGTTACATAATGTACAGATGATTTGTTATAATGTAATTTAAACAAAAAGTTGATATTGCCCCAAACGATGACTTGTGAATAGAGGTGTAAATAGGCAGTGACCCAATTTTTTGTAGGATTTATTATCCCGGTACGTCTAGAAAATTCTAGGCTGCCATTCGGATCATGATTTTCCTACCTCGTCCTGTAAGTTGGGCTTCTGGAAAGTTTCAAGATATTTGAGTGATTCCTACTTGAAAAGGTGAATTCATTATTTGAGATTAACCTAGACTACTACTGCATAGTTTCATTTATAGCAATCAACTTTAGATGGAATAGGATGTTTTGTGACCATATGTATCATGATGACCTTTTAAAATTTTATTGTTCCATAGCACGGGTCACGTCAGAATCAGACAACAGAATTGGCGCAGAGTCGATCTTTGTGTGTGCACCAGCTGGAACTTTTTAATGGATTTTGGGTTGGCTCGTCAAGTCATCAAATTAATTCCAGTCTACCATCAAGAAAATGTCAGTGGAAATGTACATTGTGAATGTATCACACATTAATTGATTTCTGGAAGTAAAATAAATGATGATGTTCAAAATTATGTAAGAGACTTCTCGTATTGGATTCGACATGAAATGGATGGTTCTAAACTCCTAAATTATTATGGTTTTATACATGCCAATACCATTAGTAGTTGGAGGCAAAAAATATTTCTTGGCTATGTACACATACGAAGTGTACAAGAGAATGAAATGTTACTTCAAGCCAATGCAAGTTTTCACGAGTGGGGACAAACTATATGCGCAACTTCTCCTGTATTAGTATTACTTCTATTTGGTTGAAACCTGCAATCGTATGAGATCGTTAACAAGTAATGATAAAGTAAGTTATCGTCCCATAAAGAATAATGTTTAATCTTAGTTTACTAGTTACTATTAAATTCGATGTTCATGACACAAAAGAGGTGATTTTGTTGTTATTTGTACTTACTACTAATTCTAAACAAAGGGTTAAATTAAAAATGATTACTCTTTCCTCTACGTGTAAAGGTAAGGCTCTCTCTAGGTTTTCATGGAAGGCCTAGTTTTCTCTCCTCTTGGATTTCTAATCTGTAGAGGTGGTAGGAATGGAATGAGATCTGTCTAACTTGTATGATAGATTGAGGCTAACTGAGGACGAGAAACAAGAGGTGGAGGTTGGGGAGGAAAAAATTCTATTGTCTGTTGAGAAAAGTAAGCTATGTATAGTCTTCAGTGTGATTTTGGATCGCGAAGTGAACAAAGGAGCTTTGAAGAACACAATGATGAAGGTGTCGCAAGTGGAAGAGAAAGCGGTCATCAAGGATGCGGGTTGAAACAATTTCTTGGTCGAATTAAAAAGGACAGACGATAAGAAGAGAATCATGAAGGGAAGACCATGGTCATTTGACGAACAATTGCTCTGTTTACAAGATTGTGAGGGTGTCATCTCTTTAAAAGAGATTTTATTCCAAGAAGAAGCTTTTTGGGTTCAATGCCACGACCTACCATTTGCTGGGATGAACCAGAAAACGGGTAATGACATTGGTTCACGACTGGGGAAGGTCCTCTAAGGCCCTCTCAAGGGGTAGATTTCTCAACATCGACAGGACCAAATACTGGATCCCATTCAAATATGAAAGACTTTCGAATTCTTGTTATCATTATGGTCTGCTTAAACATCAGCATGGACGATGTGAAAAGAAAGAACAAGGAGCGGCCATTGGGAACGGATTAGAACAGCAGTATGGTTCGTGGTTACGGGCAAGTGGCAAGATACCATTTGTGGCGAGTTCACCAGTGGTCAAAGATCATGTTCAGGATGATCAACAGGAGGCCAACAGTCGGGAGTCTTCCAACTAAGTTCGGGAAAGAGTAGAACAGAATAGACCGAATATTCTAAATGCGGAAAATCAGGGATCAGCTTCAGATTTACTCCCTAATTTCATGGAAGATGTCTCTGGAATTCAGACTAGTGCTACGAAACAGGATCTTTTGAAGATTCCAGCGGATTATGAGAGGGAAGATTCGATCGTTAATGCCATAACTAAGGATAATATTGGTGTCATGCAAGAATCATGCCCACCTGTGGTTCCTCCTTCACCTCCACCGAATCTCAGTCAAGAAAAGGCACATTTAGAGAACCGCATGAGCCCACACATTTTGACGCGTAAAAAGGGCATGGCCCAAGGAAAAGATTGCGAACTTAGCGATATGGGTTAGGTTGGTTCCAATTGACCATTGGCATTCTTGAATCGCTTTCTTGTAATCCAACACAACTATTGGAACGTTTACTTTAGTCCCCAAGCTTTGGATTTCGTCATTTTTTTTCATTTTCTGATTCTTTTTTCCAATTATTCATGCAATCATCGAGTTTTACATATTAAATACAACATAACACAAATTTGACCGTATTTTGTGAAAAGAACATTAAAATGCTATAATTTAAGGCCCCGAATAAGGGTAGAAAATACGCTTTTCACCTTTCTTTCATTCTAGGTTACTCCCAACTCAATGAAACTTCGGTAATTTGTGTGATCTAAACTGATCCGCCACATGTTGTCACATCATTGGTGGGCAACATATCTCCCGTCTATTTTCGACCTAAGATCAGTTCCGTTTGTGTGATTATGAATGTCATTGCAATAATGAAGCATTACTCTAATCCAGTGTAGAAAAGAATAGTCAATTCTTAGCTATCATGATTACAGATTTATTTGTTACTGCTTTTGACTAATTAAAATTAACATTTGCATGAGCAGTAATAATGAGCACTTTGTTAAATTATGGGACAAAACACTATCATTGAATACAGAGACTAAAAATCGATTACATGGGCCCGACGGGAAATTAAAGGGTTTGGCTGCTCACAGCTGGACAAATATCAACCAGTGGGATTCAAGTAATTCTTAGTTGGTTTTTTAGGTCAAAACATTTGAATACTGTAGACTGACTGATGTTTGATAGAAAATTTTCAAGTTTTACAATTTCATGTTTTAAAATTTACTGGTTCTAGACCAATGGGTATCGAAACGGTTCTTGTTTATGGAAACAAGAGTTTAGGACAGAGTTGAGATGGATATATACAGTAGTTTGTACTGTGGACTGGTCCCATTAGCCTAAACAGTACGGTTTTGTAGGTAGCTATGCACAAGAAAGAAAGGAGATAAAGGAGTTCTGGTCTCACTGCCTCTAGAGAGAGAAAAGAGAAGCGTTGCTGATAAAAAGTGGAGAGTGATCTGACTTTGACCAGAATGCAGAAACAAAACTGCAGTTATTGGCTATGGTTTTAGGGACCAGAGAGGTTAAAAAAAAAAAAAGAAGAAGAAGAAGAATTCCGAAATCTTGGATTTGTATTTTCTGTTTATTCTACGTTCAAAGTCAATTAAAATTAAGCAGTAGATTAACAATAAAGTGTTTGTTAAAGTGAAAAATGACTTCTTTTTTTTTGTTTAAATATGTCTGGTTGAGAAGTTGGAAAATTTTTTTGGGTCAGTGTGCAATTAAATCGTGCCAAACAAATGCCACAAGATTTTAGCCCCCGTGATCTCATTATTTTCAAAATATTTTTTTTTTCTTCTTTTCAATAAAACAATATTACATGTAAATCAAAATTTTTCCTTATTTTTTAATCACACGTTCTCTGTCAATCTAATATTTCAAAATACATTATCAAGAAAAAATGAATCTCAAACAAGCTCTTAATTCCTTTGTTTAATTGTGTGGATGTCAGTGTTCTTAAATCTTCAACAGCATCAAGGATTTTTTGATAATCCTGTAGTGTGAAGATAATAAGTGGTGGATTTTGGAGTGCGCCCCATGAAACAACTCTGTCGAAAAATCCATAAGTAAGTAGTCATCTCTCTCTCTCTCTATTCAGACCTCGGATGTCGAGCCTTTAAAGACAGATGAGGAAGGAGGAGGAGGGGGGAAAGATTTAAAGCAAAGCAAAACAAAGAAAAAGAAAGAAAGCAACTTATCATTGCTCATTCTCTCTCTCTCTTGCAATACAACTTGCACACATTTTACATTTATACGCTTCTATGGCTATGTTTCTTGGTAAATACGGTAATTTTCACCTTTTGTTGTTTTATTTGTGTTATTAGACTATGTGTCCCCTACAGATATGTTCTTGTGTCCACGATGAAAAGTTATATTGTTCACTTGGAGAGAATATTGCTTACGATTATTCGTCAAATATAGAAATGTTTTTCTGTCTACAGTGAGAAGTTTTATCTTATCCACTTGAAAAGAATCGTAAGTAAAGTTCTCATGTCACGTAAGTAAGATTTTCATGTCACACTCAGCAAGTGAACAGTTTTATCCTATTCACTATGGCAGGAGGAATAATTTCGTTGTCAAATAATAAGATTCGATACCTCTCAACGTGAGAGGTTCTCTCGCATATATAGAATCAAAAATCACAACTAAACATGGTAATTATTACAATATTTATTAATCGTAACCTATTAGCTCGTGTTTGAGCCCCATTTTTGGATAAAAAGTAGTTTTTGAATAGTGATTGATGAGAGTATGTGGTCGAAAAGCGATGAAAAATTTTAGATTTGTGTGTAATATTATTTTATTTAGAGAATGTGTGATTAAAATAAAGAAAGAAAAAAAATGAGAAGTAAAAGGTGAACAAAATGGGGCCAAACATAGGTTAGTATCTTTCCTTTAATTCGAACTTTCCCTGTATTCTACTGGCAATATTCCTAAAGCCATGTATGCATATCAGTTTATGGATGTATACTCATTTTTATCTTCTTACCTGTTTGAAGTCTGCAGTGAACTTTATTCGTACAAAGAATGGTTCAGACTATGGAGCAGCAAAATCTTTTGAATTCCAATATCACTATCTCAATTTTTCTCATTGGGAACTGAATCCTCACAACATTTGCCATGTTTTCTACAAATAATTTTTAATTTTTTTAATGTTTGATTGAAAAGTGAGGAAGTTATGAAAAATTTGAAAAATAATTTTTTTTTTTTTTTTGGTGGAGGAGAATGTATAGTTAAATTTAAAAATGAACATAGAAGAGAAGTAATTCTCACATAATCAAAACTGAACAGAGGTGTCATTGTTTAGGTCACGAAACTTCAATTTAATTTCACGTTTCACCACATTTCATCCGATAATTGACAAAAATTAGTAAATGACTCGTGTTTATAAACATCCAAAATTCTTTGACGTGGTAGAATAAAGCCTACGTCAACGTCATTAGGTTAACAATTTAAAAGATGTGCTTTTATTTTAATGGTTATATAACATGGCATGGAGGTACGTTGTCACATANGAAAAGTGAGGAAGTTATGAAAAATTTGAAAAATAATTTTTTTTTTTTTTTTGGTGGAGGAGAATGTATAGTTAAATTTAAAAATGAACATAGAAGAGAAGTAATTCTCACATAATCAAAACTGAACAGAGGTGTCATTGTTTAGGTCACGAAACTTCAATTTAATTTCACGTTTCACCACATTTCATCCGATAATTGACAAAAATTAGTAAATGACTCGTGTTTATAAACATCCGAAATTCTTTGACGTGGTAGAATAAAGCCTACGTCAACGTCATTAGGTTAACAATTTAAAAGATGTGCTTTTATTTTAATGGTTATATAACATGGCATGGAGGTACGTTGTCACATAATATATGTGTCAATTAAGCTACTCTTTGAGTCTCGGTTTAAGAATAAATTTTGTAAAAAATATTTTTTCCGGATAATGTGTGTTAAAATTAGACAAAAAATTGTTAGTTTACGTGTAAAATGATTTTATTAAAAATAAATTTGAAAAAAGAAAGAAATTTCAAATATGAATCTTGTTGATCTCCAAAAATGGCTGTGACATGTGGCCCATAGAATAATACTCCACGTAAGATCTTTCATGCGCTCGGAAGCACACCGTTAGTTACTCGTGGCCTTTTCCGACGAGATGGAAGCCATCGCGAGCACTCCGACGGTCAAGTCAGTATTTCAATTAATCGAAAAGTGACTCCGACAATGAAGTGGTCATCGTTATTTGGTTGTGGATATAAGTGAATACAATGTAAGACTCTTTGAAATAAAAAGGCTAGAAGCCAAAGATTAGAATTGGAACCCCTTCCTTACCAGTTGGGGAGGGAGGGTACTTATACTAGAGAATGAAAGAGGAGAATCGTTGGGTGGGAGGACACGTGACTTCAGATCGGGGACGACCCATCCTTTCATAGGCATCAACCTGTCAATACATAGGATGGTGGGTATTAAATGGTTTCTGACACAACAATTGAATTGACCGTTTGTAGCCTGCCACACGTCCCATCAATCAATCGGAGACTTTACTTTGGATAGGTCTCACAAAGATCTTGGCAGAGGTATGACGGGGCGGATTGCAAGGTGTAACAAATGCGAAGTGCAGGTCTTTGCATCCGTCGCGAGTAGCAAATGAGCTTGATTCTTCCATGAGGTGGACAATAGTGTTTCAGTTCGAACTTATAGAATCAATTCGTTCGACATAGATTCAGTTCATCCTCAACGTAGCAATACGAGATCAATTCGATCAACGCATGACGAATGAGATGGATGGACTGGGTGGAGGGCCAGAAGGCCCGTAACAAATCTCAAACAAGGTTTAAATCATATACACTCCAAATACATCTTTATAAACATTGAACAATAATAGAATAGAATGATATATACACTTGTGTCTATATTAAAATCATCATTGGAATCTGGGCAGAGGCGAGTCTACTCTTGAAAAGAAAAATAGAGCAAGTTAGTGAAGGCGTGCAGTGAACTTTTGGCTGCTTTTTTTGGTTGAGAATACCCTTACACGCTTTTGGTAAATAAAGATAGTATTTATATAAAGAGCAGTTGAAAAACAGTAAAAAGTAAATACTGCATTCTTCTTTCTTTACTCAGCCATGTTTTGTTCACTTTATTTTTTTTCATTTTCATTCTTCTACTTATTTTTAATCACACATTTTTTAATAAAATAATATTTTTCATCACATCAATAATTTTTCCTTCTTTTTCAATCATATATTCCCCGTCACATTAAAAAAAAAAAATTATTCTTGAACTCGAAATGTGCAGCAAAGGCTTAGTAAAAGTCATTAATGTTTTCATTCTTTTATTCCCACAGAATAATAGAATTTAGGCGTCAATATTAGTGTAATGTAATGATAATTTAATTATTATTTATGTTACTTTAGTCTTTATAGCGCCTATCCACCGAACCTATCTTCTTCTTCTCTCTTTATATCTTTTTCTTTTCGTATTTCCTTTTTTCTTCCTTCCAAATTGTCTTGTCAACCTGCCAAGTCGTTGTCAATACGAATTTACGTCAAATATAATAAAGGGGGAATTGCTGTCACGTCGCCAAACATTTCAATTTCTTGTGGACTTGATTCAAAATTTTTATTGGTGTCATTTACGGTGCCAAACCTTTCTGAAATTTGCACTTCAAGTACAAATGGATGAAAAATTGTCGTTTTGAATGCTAGTTGATCATAATACTAAACTTTCACCAATTTATTTATTAAATCAAAAAAAAAAAAAAGCCAACCCCACTCCCAACCCAAAACCAAACACAATACCAAAACAAACAGAGCCACCCGCCATCGCCATATATGAACATAGGTCGTTACCGTTCAAAAAAGTCCATGGAAGACCAATCTGGCCATTCCTTTACTGGAACCAACATGATTACCGCCGGGCTGATGCCAATAGCTTCCTCCACCTCAGCATCTGTGGTGCTTGGAGCTAGTACGTCTAACAATCTTGCACTTTCACATCATCATCAACACAACAACTTGCAGTTTGGTTCTAAACTTCTTTTTGTCCGTGACCCAAAATATTAACTAGTAGAATAAGGAACAACCTACAGACTTAAGTCTCAACCATTATTGATTCCCAAAATTCATCAAGTTTTCACAACCCTTTTGGGTCAGATAAAAACATGTCAAAACCCACAAATTATTTTCTTGAAATTAGCAATAAATTCTTCAGTTTTAGGTCCATTTTCCCCACATTCTCCAGTTGAATCGCCAAAATATCCTGTTGATTTTGGAATTAAGACTCAAAATCTGTGATTTCAAATCCAAGTTCAGAAAGAAATGGAGCTTTTCCAGTCAACCCTTTGGTCACCAAATTGGGCACTCCAAGAGATCTCCACTGGGCCTGTAAAATGATTTTATTATTATTATTTTATTTTTTTGTTTGTTTGAAGAGCTTTGGTCGGCATTAATGGGGAGGGGCGGGAGAGCTTTGGCCGGCGGTGCCACTTTTGTGTTTGGTTTTAAAGTGGGGAGTGGGGTTTTGAGTTTGGGTTTGGTTTTTATTATTTGTTGTATTTAAATTATATGTTATATTAAAATGGTAAGTTTCTATTTTGCCATTTTAAAAATTGGTGAAATTTTATTATTATGGTCAACTAACGATCAAATGAATGATTTTCATCCATTTATACTTGAAGTGTGAATTTCAGAAATGTTTGATACCGTGTGTGGTATTAAAAAAAGTTTGGATCAAATCTGTAATAAAGTGTAAAGTTTGGTGCCGGCTGCAATTCTCTCTATAAAAAAACTCAGCTTAATATTAAGATTGATTAGGAAATCTAATAAATTCTAGTTTGATTTTGATAAATGATATTTTAAAATTATTTCAAATATTAATGTCAACATTGTGCAGCTCAGATCTCCACAAGTTTTGACATAAATAAATAGAAAAGAAAAATAAGAAAAACCACTCTCAGTAGATTACACTATAAAACGCTGGAATATGCCATCTCTGGTGGGAGGGTCCAGAGCTGGTTGATCCAATTTATTTCAGCTAATTAATTGCATGTAATCTGTGCCTGTGGGCCCCCCCTCTCTCTCAGATGAATTAACACACGTACAAGCACTCACGTGTCGAATACCAATGATTCAGGCCCTAATTATACCACACAGATACAACACAATGCATTGTTAAAGTTGGCAATAGCTCATACCACAAAGCCCACTTAGCCACAATACCCCATAAAAACACAATCTTTAGGCTATATACAGAGATGGCTCTGTGCACATCTCCATCTCTAGCCCCCCTCTGTTTCTTTATCATGCTATACACTTCTGCTTGACTGTAATGAATGCATGCTTTGAAATTCATCTTCTTGGGAGAAGATGGCTTCATATCAACCAAATTTTCCATTAGCTTTAGATGCTTTGTATTGCGAAGAGGAACATTGGGATAATGGAGAAGTTGAAAACAGAGACGTATGTTTAATAGAAGAAGAGAGCAGATTTCTTGCTGATTTTATACACTGTAAACGTTCGGTGGTGTTATTGGAACATGACTTGTTTTGGGAAGATGAAGAGTTGAGTTCTTTATTGTCTAAAGAGCAGGGAAATGTACTGTATAATGGGATTCAAGAAAACCAATCTTTGGCTAAGGCTAGACGTGAGGCAGTGGAGTGGATACTTGAGGTCATTGAACATTACTCATTTTCAGCTCTCACTGCAGTTCTTGCAGTTAACTATTTGGATAGGTTCCTCTGTGGCTTTCAGTCACACAGCGAGAAGCCATGGATGACTCAACTAGCAGCTGTGGCCTGTCTTTCTTTGGCTGCAAAAGTTGAGGAGACTCAAGTGCCTCTCCTTTTAGACTTCCAAGTATGTAAAAATTTAAAACTTTGATGGATCTCCTTATATGCTTCATTTTATTTAACTTGTGTAAAATGGTTAAATGATTATAAGGGATTGTTCTTGTAAATAGGTGGAAGAGTCTAAATATGTGTTTGAGGCAAAAACTATTCAGAGAATGGAAATTTTAGTTCTGTCCACACTGCAGTGGAAGATGAATCCAGTTACCCCAATTTCATTTCTTGATTACATAGCAAGGAGGCTGGGATTGAAGAGCAGTTTGTGCTGTGAATTTCTCAAGAGATGCGAGTGCTTGCTTCTATCAATCATTTCTGGTAACCCCTTCGATGATATTAGTTCTTAAATGTTTTCCCTTTTGGGCTTCTTTACTTTTCTCTTATTCTTGTGTTAAATCAAATGCA
This sequence comes from Fraxinus greggii, assembly GCA_903798315.1. NCBI lineage: Eukaryota > Viridiplantae > Streptophyta > Magnoliopsida > Lamiales > Oleaceae > Fraxinus > Fraxinus greggii. Next base: position 13,042 of record CAIGRK010076207.1, read on the forward strand.
GATTTTAGATTCATGTGTTATCTGCCTTCTGCACTAGCCAGTGCCACAATGCTGTATGTTATCAGTAGCTTAGAGCCTTGCATTGGACTAGAGTATCAAGATCAGCTGTTAGGCATTCTTGGAATCAACAAGGTTTGTAACTGCAAAATCTTTTTTGTCTATTTTTGGGTGCGAGAATTCTAGTCTGATTAGAATGTGCAATGAAACAGGACAAAGTGGAGGAATGCTGTAGTCTATTACAGGAGGTGGCAACAAGGATTCAGTTCCATTCACTCAACAAAAGAAAATTTGGATCATTCCCAGCCAGTCCCAAAGGGGTTGTGGATGTTTCATTTAGCTTTGATAGCTCCAATGATTCATGGGTAGTGTCTTCATCAGCAGCTACATCAGTTTCTTCCTCACCAGAGCCTCTATCCAAGAAAATCAAGAATCTGCACACTCCAAATGAAGAAGATAATTTTAGCTATTCCCACTAAGTCTGCACTAAGTCTAAGGCCCTTCTTCAGTTTCCTAATTTCATGTCACCATATCCATATATATATATATATGATGATGCTGATGATTATCAATAAGATTTTGTCTGTTGTTACGTGTTAAATTGCCTACCATCTTTCTGCCCCATGTTTATTAATGTTCTGTGAAAGATGGTTGGCGTTTTATCATCCCGGATGAAGCCAAGAATATGAACATAGAATTGCAGAGTAATTTCATTTCTATGTATGGTTATCTTTTTATTTGAAGTATATAGAATTATGTAGATTTCAGACTGCTACGTTTTTCAACGGAGAAGAAAATGAGCAAATGAGCAATTGAATTTGTTTGCATGTGAGGTGAGGAACATTTTTGTCGGCCACTTGCATCATTAGTTGGATTGTTTTTTGAGGTTTGACCGTGTTGGAAGAGGTAGGTGTATTTGAGAGACTTGGTGTTTTTGAATTGTGAGGTTAAATGAATGTGACTGGAGTTGTTATTTTTAAATGTCTAATTTGCCTAATTCAAAAAAGGAAATAAAAGATAAAAGAAGGGTCAGAATTTCCACTCAAATCACTATATCATAGATTTCACGTCGCAAACACTCTCGATGTCAAGTGAGTTTGTTTTCACTCTCTATTTCTCTCTTTAATGTACCGGTGTTGTGATTTGGGTGAATGTTGTCATTGCATGTGAACATAAGACGGTGCCTTTGAATTGATTCTCCGTTTGGCATTCCACTCATATCACTACATTTTAGATTTCAAGTCACGATACTCTGGATGTCAGTGAGTTTATTTTCACTATTCATTTCTCTTTAATGTATTGGTGTTGTGATTCGAGTGAATGGTATTATCACACGTGAATATAAGACAGTGCCTTTGAAGTATTTCTCCATTTAGGATTTCACTTAGATCATTACATTTTAGAATTCAAGTTACGAAACTTTGGATGTCATGTCAAGTGAGTTTGTTTCCCCTCTATTTCTCTTTATCCTATTGATATTGTGATTTGCGTGAATGGTATTATCACGTGTGAATATAAGACTGTGCCTGTGAAGTATCTCTCCATTTAGGATTCAACTCAAATCTCTACATTTTAGATTTCGAGTCATGACATTCTAGGTATCAAGTGAATTTGTTTCTCTCTTTACAACCTGTTTTACTATGAATTAAAATTCAGATTTTGAGTTAAGTCAAAGTCAATAATTAATTTTAACTACACATTTCATGTGTTCCACAGTTTTTCAACCATACTTTTCATTTTCTATCAAAATCTATTAAAAATCTAATTTTAATCTCCACCAAACATGGGTTTAATCTACTGGTGTTGTGATTTGAGTGAACGCTATTGTCATGTGTGAACATAAGACGGTGCCTTTGAAGTGTTTCTCCATTTAGGATTCCACTCAAATCACTACATTTTATATTTCAAGTCTCGATACTTCGAATTTCAAGTGAGTTTGTTTTTCATTCTATGTTCCTCTTTTTAATCTATTGGTGTTGTGATTTAAGTGAACACTATGATCACGTATGAATATAAGACGATGCTTTTGAAGTATTTCTTCATTTAGGATTGTCCCATTGAAATATTTTCTCCATTTTTAGAATAAATAGATCAATTAACTATTTTCTAAATTTAAAACTTTATAGATTGATTATTATTTTTGTATTTCACCAACGACACGTTTTTTTAAATTGTATTTTTTAAGCACACATTATCAACTAATTTATCAATAACAAGGAAATGGATATAAAGTTGCTAAATTTGTGACAGCCATATATGTGGATCCAATAGTAAGACAATTTGAGTAGTTGTATAGAGGAATTTAGTTTGAGCCTCCCAAAATAATTCTATTTGGTTTGCACTTAATGGTACCACAAAAGACATGTACAAACATCATCGCATGTGCTTTTCCTAACCACTTTAAATTATATGGAATCATGACTTTGCTTTATTCCTCGACCTTGAGTATATATATGTAAACTTCTTGCATATTCAACTCATTATATAATTCTCTATTCGATATTTCATTCCATCGGACCGATATACTGATATATTACATCAATATTTTATCCCAATTTTATTTTCTTCAAAACTTTTATACAAGATGAATTAATCAGATACTGGTCTTTATATTTATTCGACAACGTCTGTTCTCGTCTTGCACGTGCCATTTGAGCAAATATGTATTATGCTTGATGGAAGAAAAAAAAATGTAGAAAATGGAGAGAAAAAGGCAAATAAGAATAAAATTTAGTGGCATTAAAGGCTTATTAATATGGATTAAGAAAAATGTTTAGATGGGAAAGGGAAAAGGATAGGAATGTTGAAAATGGGGGACAGAGACAGTATCTTTTGATTTGGGGAGATGTCTTTTTGGTCCTTTTTGTTGTCAATGCTTTTGGTAGTTATATAGGAGAATAGACTTTAGTGTGTTTTTCAACCCATAAAAATTTTGAAGGAGAGAAAAGACAGTACTGGAGAGAGTTGGTTCCAGTTAATATCTACTCCTTTTATTTATTTTATTCAAAATTATTTCCCATCTTGACTTTTACTTTTCCCATTCAATGGAGCATAAAAAATTAATAAATAAAGTAGTTACTACCAATATTTCAGGCTAAATAGTTACCAATAAATTATTACAGTTGTGATTTCAATTTTTTTCTTTTCCATATCCGACCGATTATACCCAAATCTTTCATTTGTCCAACATATAGTCATAAATCTTTAATTTAGCCGTAACACAAGAACAAATGAACGGACCATCATCATCCATATTGTGAAAGAACCGAATATCTTCCATGACCGATGTGAGACGTACCACCTCATTAATATTTCTGGTAGCTGCTTTCCACTTGGTACGAATCATGGCAGTTGCCCTCCATTATTTTCGACAGCCACAAACAAAAGAGATTCTACAAGTATGCTTGTTAATATGATTCTCAGCATGATTGGAATAGAAACTGCCGCTTAATTTCCTAAATCAGTTGTGGATGGTGCTCGATGGTGGTCGACGAGGATTTTGATTTGGTTTGGGGATTGGGGTGGGGTGTTGAAGAAGGCGAAGATTTGGGGCTAGTGGGATGGGTGCAGATTTTCATTTTTTGTTTTTAATTTAATTATTCCAATTAATAATGTTTGAAAGAATATAAATTTAAAATTTTATTCATTTAAAATTGATCGAAGAAGGTTAAATTTTTATTTTTCTGATCAACTCACAGTCAGTCCGTTCATTTGTCCTTATGATGAAACTAAATTGAAGGTTTGAGATTATGAATAACACAAATTTGAAAGTAGTTTATTCGACTGAAGAATTTTTAGAAAAAATTGATAAAAGATAATTTTCTTCGTCAAACTCTTTTTACAATAAGCAGAATGATGGAGAATAACTTTATTTATCACCGATAGGAAAATGACATGGATAACAGTAACAGTGCCCACTGGAATAAAATCAACTTATTAAATACTAAACAGTGCCTTTTAATAGAACGAGTCATTGATTGTCAAATCATTATTTCCTCAAGATTGA
>CAIGRK010076293.1:589-11778 GCA_903798315.1 Fraxinus greggii
GATATGCCAAAATGCCGAGCGGGTCAACACATGTTTGCACTTTGCCGTCTAGTCTCAATCTTGTCTTCTAGATGAGAGCTTGCCTTCGAACCGCCCCACGAATCGAATCTGCGACCTTTGAACTGCCAGCAACAAAGAGCTCCGCCCTTTGCCAGTTGGGATGTGCCCCGGGGGCAAAAAGAAGAAGAGAAGACTCGCCAAATGGGTTTTTTATGGGCTTGTACATGGTCTATGGCCAACTTGCAAAAATGATTTTGTGTTGAATAAATTCTGCTAAAAAATCTGAGTCGAATGGATTGACCAAAGAACTCGGACAATTGGCAAAATATTCCTAATGTTTGCTTGTTTTGTAAAATATCTCCTAACTTTTCATTTTGGTGCAAAGCCCCCAGAAATCATCCAAACATTGCGGAAGACCGCTCTACCGTCCATATAAGTTAATTTCTTCGTTAAAAGGAATTTTAAAGGTCAAAACGAATAAAAACATCAAGAGCATTTTTGTGTCATCATCTCCACACTAAGAGATTATCAGAAACAAGAAATTCTTGAGTATGTTTCATTTGGGTTATGAAAATGGGAGAAAATTGAAGCTAATTTATACAATAAAAATAAAAATGGATTTGCTTTCAATACTGGAGCGTGTGTGATTTCAGAGAGAGAAATTACTTGTTTTTTATTTCATTTCCTCATTTCAGAGGAATGAGCTTGGTTCTTCTAAAGCTTAATGACAGTGAAACAACTACGATTGAGCACGAGCTTCTTTAAGAGGATCAAGTTGTTGCAATTGATTCGTATATTAATTTTTTATGAGTGAAATTTAAATTCTAGTCAGAGATGGTTGTAAAACGGGTTCCTGCACAAGTATTTTTCTATATAAATATTGCTTCATTTTAGCTGTTGTGTGCTTTATAAGATTTTCAAGGCGTATGATTCATGAGATTAATTTGTCCTGAGAATATATTTGACTGAATCTCTCTACCAATATGGGTCATGTGAAGGGGTGGAGTTAGGAAATTCGTTCAGTGCGGGCACAATTTAATCGACGTCGAACTTTTAGTTTTTGATCATGAATTTAATAATGATAAAAATATAAAACAATATTAATATGAGATAATTGTATCTATTAATTCTGGATAGAAAACTTCTGAAGTCTGCAGAGAACCCTAGTGGAGCAAAAAAGTTAGAAGATCTATTAGGAAATCAATACTATATGTCCTAGGAACTTGGAGATAAAACGAAGGATTTTGGTTTTGCAGTAGATCTGTGATAGTGATTCAATGTTGCAAAAAAAAATACAGAATGATTATTACGAGTTTAAAAGGAGAAATGGATTTGAAAATGGAGAATTTCAAGTACGATTTTAATGGAAACAAATACTAAAATATGAGGAGGAAGAAGCAGAAGAGAAACATAAATCACTAGAATTGAAATTTCTAATAATTACTCAAAAAATTAGTCCAAATATTTATACCTCAGTTCCTAACTACAATTCAAATATGCCAAAACAACAGCGTGGAAAATTTTGAAACTTAAAACTAGTAAGTATGACAAGGATATAAAAGATAATAAAATTCAGTTTACTTCATTTTCTATGCCAAGAGTAAGAGCGTATTTCCACAAGTCTTCAATGAAATATTTATCAAAATCTCAATCAGTAAGACTTTGCACTTGGTGTACCACTCATTTTTTATTATAAAAGAGAGAAGGAAAATGAAGGGGGAAATGGTGCTTAAAACCAAGTCAAAGACGGATACATTATAAAGGATATCTATGTGCATGTGAAACTTTTTGGATGAACAATATAATCACATATGCAAACAAAAGAACGTGACTTGTTTTCTAAGGGCTAAAGTTAAAACCCAATACCTGAAAAGCCTAGTCGTTAATTTCTGATGTATAACCAAATGTTACTGGACTGATAAACAGTGCCAATGAATATGTTTCCTTAAACCACCGTGATTACCACTTCAAGTCAGGCCATGATCACTTACACCCAGCTAGAAGTTAAAAGCTCATCAAAATAGATCAATCAACAGCATCAATTTCAGGTTACCGGAAGCAAAAGCAAATTATGCCCAAATCAAATATCAAGTAAAATCAAGCCAAATACTCCCAATTAAGTTCACCAATTTCATCCCCTCCAATTCACTGAGCAATACTGGAAGCAATTCACAAAATTACAAATTCACAGAGGCCGAGTCACAGAGCAATACTGGAAAAACTGAAACACTAAAAAGAGCAATTCACATAGAGGCACAACGATTTTCTTCTGTGCTTTTTCAATATTTTACCAACTGTTTTAAGTTCAATGTATGTTAAAAATTAAAAAAATTGAAACATAACATTAAACAAATCAAAATAACTTATAAAAAGAAAAGCGAAATGAGATGGTCTTGGGAGCTTCGCCTTCTTCTTCTACTTTGCTACCATCTGTCGAATCGTCGGTGGAGTCAAAGGCATCTGCCGACAACCATCTAGGATTCGAAAATGAAGAGGAATCTCAATAGATTCCGAGATTGGAGGAAGGCGGCGTCAGGTGAGAGTTTGTGAGAGGTTGACAAGAGATTGAGAAGTCGAATGGCATAGATTGAGAAGTCATATAGACCAACTTAAAAAGGATTGGACTACTCCTCTTAATAAGGTTGACCTTTTAAGATGGAACCCCAAATCTTAACATGGTATCAGAGCCCATTAAATTCTAACGAGCAATTCGATCCGGTTAAAACTACAAAAGTGAGCATACGAATTTCAGGATTGATCTACTCAAACGAGTCATCATCTTGAGAGGGAATGTTAAGGGACATAATCCAAAATCAAATAAAGATGTAAACATAAACCAACTTATAAATGATTGAGTTACTCCTCTTAATAATGTTGAACTTTTAAGATGGAACCTCAATTCTTAACATGAATGCTTTATTTTGTCATTTTTTTATNCGATCCGGTTAAGACTCCAAAAATGAACACATGTATTTCAAAATTGGTCTGCTCAAACGAGTCACCATCTTACAGGGCATGTTAAGGGATAAACTCTCACATTGAATAAAGATGTAAATATATACCAACTTATAAACGATTGGGCTACTCATCTTAATAAATTTGACCTTTTAAGATGGAACCCCAAATCTTAACAATCACTCATATCATCCATTTATCACCTCTCTGAACTTTGCCACTCGAGAATCCTTTATTACCTTTGACGATTTTCAAATCGAGTTGCTCAAATATGAGCAATTGCTAAAAACCCAACGTAAATCCATACCACTAGATAATACCTCCATATCCTTCTTCACTCAGAAAACCAAACCCAATTACTACCACAAAAGATTCAACAAACCATTCCCCTCCAATAAACCCTCTGGTTACAGGTCTTCTAATCATCCCAGTCTTTCTGGCAAAAATCAGAACTCAACTTCTAGTAAATTCTTTCAAAATTCCAAACCTCCTTGTCAAATTTGTGGCAAGACAAGCCATCAAGCTCTTGATTGTTACCATAGGATGGACTACTCCTACAAAGGAAGACACCCCCCTGCTCAGTTGGCTGCTATGGCTGCTCGTACACATGTCCTACCAGAAGATGATCAACCTTGGTTCCTAGATAGTGGTGCTAATAACCATGTTACATCTGCTTCGGAGAATCTTACCATCGATCACCAACCATGCCAATGTCCAACTCAAGTAACTGTTGGAAACGGGGGAGGTTTGATCATAAGTAACACTGGTTCCTCTATTTTGCAAACCAAAAATAGTTCCTTGCTTTTATCTAATATTTTACACCGTCCTCAGGCCTCTTCTAATCTCCTTTAAATCCAACAACTTTGCCAAGATACTAATTGTTATTTTGTGCTAACTACCTTATATTTTGTTGTGAAGGATCTACAGACCAACAACATCCTCCTCCAAGGTCTGATTAGAGCATGCCTCTATCCAGTCGATTTCCAGTCAAATAAGTGGCAGCAAAGATTCACCACACCTCTTCATTTACTGTTTTTCTAGGATTCACAGCCCCTGTCCAGACTTGGCATGAGAGATTGGGTCATCCATCCACTTCAATTCTGCAACATCTCTACTATGATGCTCTTATTTCAGTTTCTGGTTCTCACAAGCTAAAACAAGTTTGTGAATTTTGTCAAATGGCTAAAAGTCATAAACTTCACTTTCCTACTTCTATTCATCGGTCAATTCATCCCTTAGAACTTATTCACTCTGATGTCTGGACCTCTCTTGTTCTTTCAATAAGTGGCTGTAAATTTTTTGTTATATTCATTGATGATTACTCTCGGTTCTCATGGATGTTTTCCTTTAAAGCAAAAATCAGATGTTGCCTTATGCTTCATTAAATTTAAATGTCTTGTTGAGAACTTATTCTCCTCTAAAATTAAACAGCTTCAAACAGATAATGGAGGAGAATATCTCTCCAACTCATTTAAAACTTTTCTAACAAAAAATGGCATTTTGCATAGGCTGACATGCCCTCATACCTCTGACCAAAATGGCATTTCTGAAAAAAAGCATCGACATATAGCAGAAACAGGTCTTGCACGCCTTTCTTAAAGTCACTTACCTTATAAACAGAATGCCATCACCTATTCTTGACAATCATTCACCATATTTTCTCTTATTTCATAAACAGCCAGACTACACCCTTCTCAAGACATTTGGTTGTGCTCATAAACTCTCACATAGAAGCAAAAAGTGCATATTTCTTGGCTATGCTGCAAATTAGAAAGGATATAGATGCTATGATGTCCAATCTATTCGCATCTACATCTCCCGTCATGTAGTATTTGATGTGTTTCCAATTCACCACCAATTCCATTTCCACACCTATTCTCCCTGCTACTACTCACATCTTGGGGGATATTCCATTGGATACTGTTGCTCCAGTCACGACAAGTATGTCTCCATCTATCTCACCTACAAACACTTCTATTTTCTTTAACTCTGTTGATACAACTCTTGCAAATATGTATTCCCTTGACAATGCTCAAACACAAGACCTCTTAACTCCACTTTCACCCTTATCTATGTCCAATTCCTCCCATTTAGGACAGATAGTCACCAGATCCCAAACCAATTCTCTCAAACCCAAACAATTTCCTGATTATCAACTCTATTCCTCCACTAAACATCCAATTCAAGCCCTCTCCTCAATCATGCTTCCATCTGAACCACGAACCTATAACCAAGCATCTAAAGATCCCAATTGGCAAGCAGCCATGCAGCTTGAGTTTAATGTCCTCATTGCCAATAAAACTTGGACCTTATGTCCTAGACCCTTTGATAAGCATGTAATACAAAATAAATGGGTCTTTAAACTCAAACAAAAGGTAGATGGCTCCACTGACAGGTACAAAGTAAGGCTTGTAGCTAGAGGTTTTAAGCTAGAACATAGTATTGATTTCCATGAAACATTTAGTCTAGTCATAAAACCTGCCACTATTAGACTTGTGCTTGCTTTGGCAGTCCACCACAACTGGGTTATACAACAACTGGATATATCTAATGAATTCTTGCATGGCAAACTTAAGGAAGAAGTATTTATGGAACAACCTAAAGGGTTTGAAGACAGCAATTTTCCGTCACATGTCTATCGACTTCACAAGTCTCTGTATGGTTTGAAACAAGCCCCAAGAGCTTGGTTTAGGAGACTATCTCAAAGTTTCTTGGAACTTGGATTTACTTGATCGTCTGTTGATACTTCTTTGTTTTATCTCCATCGATCTATTGTCACTATCCTTATTTTAATATATGTTGATGATATATTGGTGGTGAGTAATTCCTCCAATGCAGTTGCTGCTCTTCTTTAACAACTCAGCCAAGACTTTACAGTCAAGAACTTAGGGACTTTATCATACTTACTTGGCATTCAAGTCTCTCGATCCTCTGATTCTCTTCATCTTCATCAAAGTAAATATATTTTAGACTTGCTGCATCACACTAAAACGATGGAAGCTAAACCAGTTTCAACTCCGTGCACCTCTGGTGGAAAATTGTCCAAGCACACTGGTGAACCTCTTTCGGTTCCATCTACTTACAAACATATTGTGGGAGCTCCCCAATATTGTACATTGACTAGGTCTGATATTGCCTACAGTGTTAACTAACTATGTCAGTTTCTTCATTGCCCAGCTACAGTCCATTTCATGGCAACAAAGAGAGTGCTTCGATTTTTAAAAGGAACTATTGATCATGGACTTCACTACAGCAAAGGATCCTTATCTTTACATGGTTTTTGTAACTAGAATTGGGCTGGTAGCCCTGATGATCGCAAGTCTACGATGGGCTATTACATTTTTCTAGGTCCATGCTTAATTTCTCGGATGGCAAAGAAGCAACATGTTATTGCTAGATCAAGCACTGAGGTGGAGTATCGATCAATGGCTCTCACTGTTATTGAGTTATATTGGATTCGAATGCTTTTTAAGGAGCTTGGTTTTCCTCTTCATTCACCTCATTACTTATGGGTTGACAACATTGGAGCACTTTCATTATCCTCTAACCCTGTGTTTCATGCAAGGACCAAACACATAGAGGTTGATTACCATTTCATTCGGGAGAAAATTTTTAACAAGGACATTCTTGCTCGTTACATTTCAACCATTTCCCAACCATCAGATATTTTCACAAAGGGACTATCCAAAAGCAAATTCAGTATGCTTAAAGATAAGCTAATGGTTCGACCTCTCACCATCAGCTTGTAGGGAGCAGTTAACCAATCAATTCAAAATACAAAAGAGTCCAACATTATCCACTTCACTGAACAAAACAACAACCTTTCTAACGGATCATCACATGGATAGCTACTAGATCATTGCATTTTATTATGTTAAAATGTAATCTACTTTGTTATGTATTTAGATTCTTTCCAATCTTGTAAACATTATATATACTCAATGAAACATATCATCTTGCATTACTTTGAGCCAGACTTGCAATCTCTGACTCAGAGTGCGGAAGGAATGGGTATGGGTGAGAGTTGAATGGTATTGCCTTGGATTGTATTTGGGTTTCTTCATTCTCGACTGGATTGAGCTTATACTTTAAAAAAGAAATATTGGGTATTTGGGTTGAACTCAAAATTCAGTCTATGCATATGCCTGCACTAGACCTGAATGGACTTCGCCCCTAGCAACGTGTAGCCCTTATTTGGGCTTAATTTTAATGTGATTTTGGAAGAAAATGTATTTTAAAATAGTAATTTTTTGAATAATGTATGGCTAGATATAAGAAATTTTTTTGAGTTTACATGTAATATTATTTTATGAAAAGCTGTGTGGTTAAAAATAATTTTTGAATAAATATATTTTGTAAATAATGAGGCCCAAATAGAACATAATATGCATTTTGGAATTACAGGTGTTGACTCCTTGAGTATTAGGATAGTTGTATACATAGATGGAGACGTAACTACACAATTTGATAGTTAGGTTGTAACATAAAAGTCTTAAACCTTCAAAATTAAAGTAAATTTTAATATTGCAGTTTTTATTTTAATTTCAAATTTTAATACAAAATTAAAACTAATAGTACTAGAGCGTAACTTACATTTTATGTTGATTTAATATACATGAATGTGGGGGTTAAATCTCACACTATAAAAGGAGGGATATTACATTAGAAAACATAACTTGACAACATAAGTTAGAGGATTGTTCTCTATCTATATTTTCATACTATATTTCTATACTTTTGAAAATTCGATAAAGGCTCATTCTTTTATCTCTCTATGGTCGTGCCCATAGAAGGAGTACCGACTATGAATCATATGAATTTTATCTTAGAGTTGTATAGTGTCGAAAGAACCGTTCGAAGGAGAGACAACACGACTTTAGGACAGTGTCCTCGACGTGACTCCCTAAAATTTACATTCTAACTCTTGGCTTATGTTTATATAATTGTTGAATTCTATTACTTATATTTTTTATTATGTTAATTGATAAATATCTACACAGAAATCACCCATTTTTCCCAATAATCTAAATTCATGTTAGGCGATTTGTATTTAGACAATTCTTCTTTCTTGTGTGACAATATTTCATAACTTATGCTAGATATTAGTTTTCTGCACATTGTATGAGCTGCTTTTGTGCCACTTTATCATGGTCCCTTAGGCTTATCTGTTTGGTTGCATTGATTTTACTTTGTGGTGAGATTTTAATGAACATGGAGATTTTCTTTTTTAATTTGCACATTATGTAGAACACCACCCACCCCAGGCTACGGTGGAAGGATAAAGAAGAGCAGGAACATGAAGTAACAAACTGAAAAATATGCTTTATAAAGGAAGCAAATGGGTTATAATTTGACAAGAAAAACTAACTTTTGGTGATACTTATCCCATAAAAAAGAAGGTCCATAAAATACTTATCATTGGACCAAGTGTGCAAAAATTAGGTTAACAATTTGTCCAAGTGTACAGAAACTAGGCTTGTGTGGACGTAAGAGGTCTTGAGATCTACTGGCCACATTAGAGTTACATTTTTTTGGATCAAAATATTGGCACCGTATGTGAAAAACCACACTATAACCATGAATATCCCATGGAAAAAGCATACAAAGAGTGCCGATGTTTCCCCCCTTGAAAAATGTTTTGTTCTTAAAGAAAGAACAAGTGGATTCCCCTAAAAGAAAAGAAAATTCTAAGCTCAACTCAGTTTATTAACATATAATACTTCTCAAAAAATGAGTATTTTGAGTCTAAAATCCACTTAGAAGAGCCCTTCTTTCAAGAAAAGATGCGCCTTCTTACCATGAATTCAAGCAATGCAGAGGCTCCCTTCAAAAATGTATTGATCTTGAATAAAGAGAAAGTGGAAGCCTCAAAGACAAAAGATTCGAGTTCAACTTAACATCTTGGGTGTTCAGTCCTTCAAAAATGTGTATTTTGGGGACAGAATCCACTCAAATAAAAGAGGTATCAACCCATAATAAGTATTAGTGTTAAAGGTGAACACCCAAGATCAAGAGAGATCCCTGAAGAAGAGATCCCATGGACCAAAGTCACCATTATGCAACAACTCCTCCAAATGTAATGGAATACGCATAACTCCTGTAAATGAGGAGGCCTGTGAAAAAGAAGGCCATAAACAGAAGAACTCTTGAAGGGGATGCCCCTAAAAAGGAGCCATTAATCGAATAACCCCTGAAAATGTGAGGCCTCTGAAGAAAAGACTATGAAGTAGAACCCCTGAAGAAGGGGACAAGTTTGAATAATTAAGATGCCTCATCCCTGAAATCATGGGATTTCGCCTCTACACAAATATTTCATCTATTTTCAGAGATTTCATCCTTGTAGAAATACTCCAACTCTACAACCATGATTTTTTCAAATGTAGATGCCTCATATTGGCATATTAAACCGTGCTTCCACCACGCAACACCTCTTCTGACCTATGCATAACTGCATCTCACATGTGATAAGTAAAAATTCCTAAATTGAATGAGAACAATGGAAAATAAGAGAAAATTTGAACAAAAAAAGTGAAGTTGGGGATTAAAGTGTAGGAATTTTGAAAATTGAAGGACTTTAGATGCAATTTATCAAGGGTATGATCTAAATAAAAGTCAAAATATGGGGACCAAACTGTAGAAGATGAAAAGTTAAAGGACCTGATCATGAAATTATTGAGAGACTTGAAGGTAATTTTTAGTTTCGCCTATGTGTCATTGCATCCCCGATGAAATGAAGACCCCAAAATGGGGTGGCCTTTGAAGATGTCATAAATAATAGAACCCCTAAAAAAGGGAAGCCCCTAAAGAGGCTATGAAGGGAATAACCCATCTTTCAAATGATCATATTTGAAGAATTACGAGTCTTCATCCATGAAGCATAAGATCATCTTTAAAACTATAATTTTTCTAAGTGTGGAAGCCTCATCTTGCCTACGTTTGAGTGCTTCCAACACCTGAAAAATGGAGGCCTTTGAAGAAGAAGCTATGAATAATAACTCTTGAAAACAGAAGGACCCCTGAAAAAAGGGTCATACTTGATGAATTAATAGGCCCTATCCCTAAAACATGGTACTCCGCTATGCAATGCCTCATCCTACATATGCTTCAGTACCTTCGCTATTCAATGCTTCATCTCGCCCTTGCATCAGTGCCTCCACCATACAGGACCTCATCTTGATTATGTATCAGCAACACCATGGAGGAAGCCCTTACAAGGAAGAGCTATCCTCTTGCAAGGATGTAAAATAGCCTTATCTAGGACAAGTATGATGCATGGCACAAAGAGCCATAACTAGCGATGTCAACTAGCCGAGCCACGAGCATAATCTCGAAGCTCGAGCTTGACTCGAGCTTTTTTGGGTCAAGATTTTTTGGGCCCGAGCCGAGCCGAGCTAAAGCTCGGCCAAAAAAATGAGGCTCGGCCCGAGCTTTCGGCTCGGGTTCTTTTTTCCCCTCAAACTTAAATTTTCGTAGATGCCTTGTGCAGGCAGCCAGCTGCTGCCGACACAATGCAATCAGCTACAGTTGCTAGGCATCTATTTAATTTTTTAACTCGTACGGGCTGGCCCGAGCCTCGGTTCGATGAAATCGATCCCGAGTCGACGAGCTTTTTTGTCATCCCTAGCCATGACTTGTTACGTTAGAGGATTAACCATTTTCATGAATGGATCAAACATCATGGAAGCCTTACAATGAAGAGCTATCCCCTTGCAAAGACATAAAATAGCCCATCAAGGACAAGTGTGATGCATCCAACAGAGAGTCACAACTTATTACCTTATAAAATTAACCCACCTCCATGGATGGATCTAACATAATAGAGGAAGAATTTGCAAGGAAGAGCTATCCTCTTGCAAAGAGGTAAAATAGCTTTTTCTAAGATGAATGTGATACATCCTGTTAGGTTTATATTTTGTAATTGGAGATTTTGCGAACAAAAGGACCAACTTGAACGAGCATAGAAGTTTTGGGAATAAAGTGCAACGTTTCATAGTTGGTAGGTTAACTTAGGGTTTGGGGTTTCATGTTTGGAACAAGAAAGATTCACGCCGGTTTTTCGCTAGCTGCTCGCCGGAGTGATGCTCAAGCGGAAGAAACAGAAACACCTTTGCTCGATTAAACAACACTGTTGCTCGAGTGACAGCCTCTTCGCTCGAGCGAACTGTGCTCCTCGCTAGAGCGACCATGTTATGCGGTCAGACCTAGTTCGCGATTTCGAAGAGTTTTACACGGCC
>CAIGRK010076347.1:0-12720 GCA_903798315.1 Fraxinus greggii
ACTAACATATTTTGTTCAAAACTAGCGGTAAATAAAAATGGATTCAGTAAAAAAAAATATTCATAAGAAAAAATTTATTTTAGAATTAAAACTTTTACTTATAAGTAAAAAATTATTGATAAGATAAAAATTAATTTTGTATATTTACAAAGTAAAAATACTACTAATGAGATAAAAATTCACTTATAAAATATAAGATAGTTACTTAGAAGTAAAAAAAGCACTTATGCATAAAAATTATTTTAAAGTACAAAATTAACTTACAACAGTAAATTTTACTTATAACTAAATATTTAAATTTTTAGATTAAATATTAATTTATTTGTATAAAAATTACTTATACGCAAAATATCACTTATAAATAAAAAATTCATAGAAAAAATTATAAATTGAAAATTTCACGATGTAGTTTTATTATTTTAATTTTTTTGAAATAGATAAATAATAAACTTCCAACCATAAATTGAATTATATTAAAATTTCTTATTAAAACTACTCAAAATCGACCTGTACTTAAAATTGGTACCTTAGAAAAACGTCCATAACCTGTTTAAAATTCGAGGCAGGCCCTAATTGATTAATATGCTAAATAGTCAAAGTCAGAACATTGAAAAATCAAGTCAAATATAGGGAAAATTGCAGTCATAATACTAAACTTTCCATTTTTATACAAACTTGACCCAAGCCTTTCATTTATATCATCCACAATATTAAACCATTTAAAAACTTGCCGTTAAAGTTCAAATGGATAAAAATTGTTAGTTGACTGTTAGTTGACCAAAAAATTAACATTAACCATAAGTTTGATAAATTTTAAAAAGATAATATAGTAACTTTACATTTTTCAACAAAAAAAACACATTTATAGTATATTAATAATTTAATCTAAAAATCTAAAATCAAAACAAAAACCTTCGACTCCATCCCCTTCTTCCCCAACTCTTTTATCCCAAAATCACCACCACTACCGACGGTCAAAGCGACTGCACCCACCAAACGCTGCGCCACCGTCGCCACAAAATAAATGTCAACCTCCAATAAGAACATCAATGTCGGCGCCACCGTCGGCACAAAATAAGGTCAACCCAACTTCGACAAAACATTTTTGGGATTAGTAATTTGCACTCATTGTTACTACTATCTTCAAATTACACGCCATACATCTGAAATCAGATAACTAGTACTATCATTTGGTGGAAGATGATGTTTGTGTGAAAGAATAAATTTCTATTTACCACTATTAGTCATGTTATTATATAATTAGTGTGAATCTCTACTTCCTATGATTTTAGATGTATCTTCAAATATGTTGTTAGTTTTGATGGCTTTTGAAGAGAGGCTGGCTCAAAATAATGGGTGATTTTGGTGGTGGTGATGCTTAGTGGGTGGGGTTTTGGTGGATGCTGATTTTGGGGGATTTTGGTTTCAGGGTCGGTGGGGTGTGCAGGGGTGAATGGAGAAGAAGATCAATACGGGTTTTGGTAAGTGTCGATTTTAGTGGGTTTTAGTTTTGGGGATGAGTGGAGAAGAAGATGAATAGTATTTTTGTTTTTTTGATTTAATTATTAATATATTGTAATTATTTTTTTGTAGAAAAATGTAAAATTCTCATTTTATTATTTAAAAAATAGTCATAATTATGATCAATGTCCATTCTTTGGTCAACTAGTAGTCTAACTAACAATTTTCCTCTATTTTGAACTTCAACTACGAGTTTTTGAAAGATTTGGTATTATGGATAGTACAAATGAAAAGTTTGGATCAAATCTGCCTAAAAGTGAAGTAATTGATATTTAACTGCAATTTTCCCCTGAATTATCTAAAACAGCATTTGTCAGCTAATATGTTATTTTTTCTTGGATCCCTTCATTTCCCACTTCCTGTGGGACTCCCTTCTCCTCTTACAAAAAGCAATGGAGAAACACCAAAAACACCACCTTTCACTGTGCCTTTTAATCCTAATTTTAACAGTACAATCCATATCCGCCATTGATTTCTTGTACAACGGCTTCGATTCTTCCGATTTATCTCTCTATGGAAATGCCACAATCGAATCTGGGATTCTTACATTAACTAATGATACATCTTTCTCTATTGGTCGTGCCCTTTTCCCGACAAAGGTTGCCACAAAACAACCGAGTTCATCCCAGGTACTTCCCTTTTCGACGTCTTTCATTTTCGCTATGGCGCCGTACAAGGAGAAGCTCCCGGGACATGGTATAGTTTTCTTGTTTGTGCCAAACACAGGAATCAAGGGTTCCAGTTCGTCTCAGCATTTAGGTCTGTTTAACTTTACGAATAACGGGAATCAAAGTAACCATGTTTTTGGAGTTGAATTTGATGTGTTTGAGAATGAAGAATTCAAGGACATCAACGACAATCACGTCGGAATTGATGTGAACTCGCTCGAATCGATTATGGCGGACGAGGCGGGCTACTGGAATGATGAGAAAACCTTTAAGAAACTGAAGCTGAATAATGGCAAAAATTACCAAGTTTGGATTGATTATGCTGATAATAATATCAATGTTACAATGGCACCTGTGGGAATGAAAAGGCCTAAGAAGCCCTTGTTGAACGTTTCACGCAATTTTTCTGATGTTTTCGAGGATCAAATGTATGTTGGTTTCACTGCAGCCACAGGTGCTCTAATTGAAAGTCACAAGATTTTAGCTTGGAGTTATAGCAACAAGAACTTTTCGCTACACGAAGGATTGATCACAAATAATTTGCCATCTTTCGAGCTTGGTAAAACTCCATTCTACAAATCCAAAGGTTTTATTGCAGGAATAACAACGGGGCTATTCTTTTTTATCATCATATGTTCTATAGTTGTTTTCTTGTTGCTCGAAAGGAATGAAAGGATAAAAGGGGAGAAAGAGGAAATGGAAGATTGGGAACAAGAATATTGGCCACATAAAATTAGTTTTCAAGAAATCGAGGCAGCTACAAGGAACTTTTCGGATGAAAATGTTATTGGAATTGGAGGGAATGGGAAAGTGTACAAGGGGATATTGACAGGAGGAGCAGAGGTTGCAGTTAAGCGAATTTTGTGTGAAAACAACGAAGGGACGAGGGGTTTCTTGGCTGAAATTTCAAGCTTGGGAAGATTAAAGCACAGAAATTTGGTGGGGTTAAGAGGTTGGTGCAAGAAAGAGAAGGGCAGCCTCATTTTGGTATATGATTACATGGAAAATGGAAGTTTGGACAAAAGGGTGTTTGAATGTGATGAGAGCAAGATTTTGAGTTGGGAAGAAAGAATAAGAATTTTGAAGCAAGTGGCTTGTGGTGTATTCTATTTGCACGACGGATGGGAAGCCAAAGTGTTACATAGGGACATTAAAGCGAGCAATGTGTTACTTGATGATGAAATGAACGCAAGGCTAGGTGATTTCGGGTTAGCACGAATGCACGACCACGACAAGGCAGCTCGCACCACGAGAGTGGTGGGTACAGTTGGTTATTTGTCACCGGAAGTGATGAAGAGTGGTCGAACATCAACAAAAACCGACGTGTTTTCATACGGAGTCTTGGTTTTGGAGGTCATGTGTGGGAGACAACCGGTTGAAGAAGGCAAACCACCTTTGTTAAATTGGTTATGGGAGCTTATGGGGAGAGGAGAATTGAACAATGCCCTTGATGCACGATTACATGATAAAGGAGGATTCGATGAAGAGGAAGTCGAAAGAGTGCTTCATTTAGGCTTGTTATGTGCGCACCCAGACCCTAACACTAGGCCAACAATGAGACAAGTAATGAAATTGTTTGAAGGGAAGACCGAGTTAGATGAATCCGAAGTCGAGGATATGGATATGTACCTCCTAGAAAAGATGAAATCTAAAGAAATTTGGTCCATTTATCCCCAGACTTTCAGAACAGATTCTAGTTCCGTCCCAACAATCGAAGAGATCAGACTAGGATTGTCATCCTCCATTGCAGACTCTTGGTTCCGTTCCATTTTACAGGGTAGGTGAATTCTATCATATTAATTTCGTACTTGATAGGTTTGTTTTGATGATTGCATTATACCTTGATGGATTGTATTTACCAGCAATTTCAGGTTCATATGGTAGAGTATACTTGTGTCCTCATTTTGTAATTCATACTGTTGTAGTGTACAAAAATTTGGTTTTGATTTTTCTTCCTTTTTTGTTTTCTTAGGATTTTGGGTTTCATACATTGTATCCATATTGTAACATGAGATTGTTTATAATAAAACAAAATAGAGTAAATTAGCAAAATCTGAGAGAAAATGAACAAAGGCTGAAGTTTCAAACACAAAATCAACACAACGAATTATAAATATACTCGTGAAAAAAGTGTGTAATACAACAATCAATAAAGAAGCTAAACAAATGTGTTGAAAAGCAAATAACACCGAGAACTATTTACAAAAGAAAAATTCTTGAAAACCTCGTAAAGATAAAAAGCCCCAAAGCACTCATGCCATCAAATGATCCAACTATAATGATTGAACTTACAGATCAGGTCTAAATACAACTAAATCTTAGTAGATCTTGATTCTCAATCTATAATTATTCGAAAAACTCCTCGATTATACATTCCAACACTTACTCCAGAACCTCTAGACTTCTTTTATCTTGTAGATCTCCAAGAACGAACTCTTTCTTCCTTGATCAAAACTTTGGTCACCTCTCATATGCATCAAAACTCAGAAAGCTTTATGGTAGAGGATTTTGTGGTGTTTTAGTTTTTGAATATAGAAGAGAATTTTGATAACAATTTGTTTCTTAAAAAATCTAAGATATTTTCTTCTTTTTCTTCTCTCTTAACACACAATGAAACAAATGAATTTCAATTGTATACAAACTATATTTCACAATTTTAAGTGGTTTAGGAGTGTTTAGAAGTTGAAATAAGAAAAATTAGGGATTCTCCCGCCTGGGTGCTCGGGCAACCTCTTGACGTGCATCAAGCACAAGTTTTGAAAAATGTACTCGAGCACTCTCTTCATTGAACACATGAGTTAATCCACTTCCATGATTTTTGGTGAGGTACTTAACCAACTATTATCACCTATCAACACAACCCCAGTCGTAACTCGATTTGATGACTTTTGAACACGGAACTTGTCCAGACTTAGACCCAACAATTTCGTTTCAAACTTACGAAAAAAGATGCATCGGAATTCAAAACTGAAAGGGACGGTTACTGATTGTTTTTGACTAGTAAAGTTGACTATTATCCTTTTTTGTAGTTTTGTCCACATTGAATCTCCCAAAGACAGTGAAAATTTTAAATTTTCATAAATACTTGAAGAAAATGTGGAAGGTTGAATGTTGAAATGGCCAATACATGGTGCAAGTAGAGATGACAAAAAGGTCTAGCGGCTCATCGGCTCGACCGCTCAACTCGTGAAAACACATCTTGGGCTCGTCGAGCCCGAACCGAGCTGCAAGTGAGCTCGTGGGCGAGCGCACAAGCCTCATGAAAAATTAAAGAAAAATTTCAAAAAAACGTGAAAAAGTAAAAAATAAAAATTCAAAAGGCTCGCGGCTCGGCTCGTGAGCCAAGCCGAAGCTTGTGGCTCGTTTCTCGAGCTCGAGCCGAGCTCGTGGGTTTAAGGGCCCTCGGCTCATTGCCATGACTAGGTGCAAGAAACCAAAAGTTCCAAATCAATGATTCATGATTTTTTAATATGGTTTTGTGCTCGACTCGGCTCATTGTCATGACTAGGTGCAAGAAACCAAAAAATCCAGAACAATGATTCGTGATATTTTAATAAGGTTTTGTGATAAATAATTTCAATATGTAAATAGTTTCATGGTTTTGGAATGTTAAAAGAGTCGCATGTCTTCGGCAAAGGGCAAATTTAACTTAGGCAGAATGAGAAATGCTATACTAACTGCCAAACTTGCCAATACTAATTTGCATTAAAACATGTCCTGAGTCCTGTAAAATTTGGATAGGAAATACCGTGTAATTTAATTTAAATAATTTATCAAGTATAATGACTATTTTGGCACGAAATAAAGTTCATTCACCAATAAAATTGTTTTGTACAAAGTTCAGGACAAATGGCGTTTCTTTATTTTTACCCATATCAACTATTTTCACTCAGCCGTGCTTGGTGTATATTATAAAATTTCATGAATTATTAAGATTTTCATGTCAAATCACCAAGAAAATTAATTAATGCGGAATATACATTGATCCATTAATTTGAATCTTGAATATTAAATCTTGAAGCTTGAACTTGCAATCTTTTTAATCTTGACTTCTTGTTTTTTAATCTTGATTGCTTCTATCATTTTTCTTGATTCTTAATTAATTGTTTTTTATTGTGAATTTTAAATCTTCCTTCTCAATATGTTTTCTCTTGTATTCTTACGTCGATGAGATGACACAAAGAATGAAAATCACATATGAATTGAGGACCATATCCCTATTTATATTTATGAAAATTCATATATCAGGTATTAAGTATGCACTAGTTCAATTTTCAAAGATTAAGTTTAAAATTTTAAAAGTCAGATATTAATTCAATATTTTAATTTTAAATAATAATAATTTTAAATAAATTAATCCACCCACCCCACCAAACCCATGTCCTCACCCACCCCATTCTCGCGCACCTGTTCGTCATCATTCCCTTGTACATTTGTCGACATCCATCAATCGTTAGCATCCACATGTCAACATCCAACCTCGCAATTACCGGTATCCAAATAACTTCACCGGAGGAAAGATAGAATTTATAGAGATAGGCAACAACTTCTTCAATGGCAAACTGATCGTTGCTCAGCGATGACTAAGTATCGCCGGCTCAGATAGTTGAGATAGAAGGAGAAATATAGAGACCTTTGGAGAACATTGACAGACCATTGTCTACGACTGAGCAGTGTTGGTGTAATTTAAATCTATTTTTTAAAATTAGAAATTGAAAAACTGCCCATAGTGTAATTTACAAAGTGCTCACCGCAGCAAATAACATCAATTCTCATCATCGAAATCTGGTTAATTGAATTTGTGACCAATTCGGAGAACTGAGGTCGAAGATATCAATGGCGTGTGAGCTGATTTCTTGAATTTGTAATCCATGACCTATACGCTTTGACATATGACATGTTACATGTGACATGTGACCCTATGAACATTGATCTATAACTAATTTCAATTGATTTGTGACATGTGGACATTAATTTATGACCTATGGATATTGATTTGTCACCTACTCATAGTGTCTGTAAACCACACACAATGACCATTGATCTATGACATATAAAATATGACCCGTGACTTGTGGATTGTGACTTATGACATACAAAAAGATCTGTGACCAATTTCTATTTAATATGTGACATGTGAATATTTACACATAACCAACCCGTGACTTATCACCAGTACTAGTACAAAAAAATATCAACACATTATTTGACATACACTCTATGAACATGTGACTACCACAAACACCACCACATACCACATCAAAAATCAACACAAAAATGCATTATAAACCACCATAAAGCCGTCGCAAAACCACCACAAAAATCACCACATAAACTACCGCAAATCACCACCAAAATTACCAAAAAATCTCAACACAAACTGTCACAAACTATCCCCAAAATAGCTGCAGCGGCGATATGAGCCCTAATCGAAAAATTGGCAAAGCGGGTTATTAGAAATTGGTTTCTACTTCTAGCATCCAAAGAGAGTATAAGAGAAATTGTGAAAGATGGAGTGTAGAGCCAAAATGGTAGAGAGAGAAAGTAGAGGGTTACTAATATAGAAAAGGGGGAGAGATAATATGTTAGCGAGAGAGAGACAGAGAGAGAGAGAAGACATTGAAATTAAATCTAATGCTGGATGGGATAGAGGGTGGTGTGTTGTTGTTGTTGTTATTATTATTATTATTATTATTATTATTATTATTATATAGAATTACCACCTGATTTTTGGATAAACAAACTTTCAACTTGTTTTTTGAATTGTAATCTTTAAATAACTGTACCCGTGTAATTTCCACTTTATATTTCCATTTGTATTCGGGCAATCATCAAATACAACGTGAATAGATTCGGTCTCTATACATATTTAGCCAATATTTTAATTAGATGCTCAAAGTCCAATAACTTAAATTCTTTATTAAATCACTTTAAACGGACTTAACTTTTGAATAGCCTTTATACACAATTAATTATCTATGTGAGCCTACATAACAAATTAAATTCCAACAATCTCTCACTTGTGTCACATATGTTACCTTATAAATGTGCTTAACCTTATGATGTCAAAACTTTTGCTATCATAACCAAAAGTATCTTCGAACAATCTCATCCATTAATTATGTCAATATATGATTGAAGCGATTTTTATTACAAGTATCATAACTAAACACATTAATGATCACGTATATCAATATAATCAAATAGCATAAATCAAGTATGGATGTACAACATGGGAATTATATGTAATGTGATCCAAACATGCTCATTTCCAACTGATCATACATTATGCTTTAATATCTTATACTTTAATGAGATCAAACCAAAAACTTTAATCAGAGTGAAAATTGAATTAAATACTTTATTACTGAAATAAACTTAAATGTACACAAACAAAATCATGTGTAAAAAAAGAAAAAGCAAATAAAGAAAACATCCAATACAAACTTCCACTAAGCTAGCATATCATCAGAATAAACAACACCCATGTGAACGATGTACTCATGAAAGACCTTGGGTGTAAGCCATTTAGTGAATAGATCTATGATCATAGAGTTTGTCTTAATATTTTCTATAGTAACCAAACCACTCTAAACTCTTTCTCAAACAATTAGGAATTTGATATCTGTAAATTTAGATTTTGTTGAACTCCTATGGTTATTTGAATAAAAGACTGTTGACTTATTGTCACAATATAATTTAAGTGGTCTTTCAATTCGATCCGAAATTAGCGTCCTATTGACAATTTCGTAGTCATATTCCTTAATTAGATGTCTCATAACATGCAATAAACTCCATTTCCGTGGTTGAAGAAGCTATGAGTGCCTACTTAGCACTCTTCCAGGATATAGCTTCTCTAGCCAACAAGAAGACATAGCCCGATGTGGATTGATTACTGTCTTGACGTCCATATCATTTGTTCTTTGTAAATACTGCATAACTTGTTGGCTACTATCCAGTGATCCATCCTATGGTTACTAAAATATCTGTCTAGCATATGTATATATACCGAGCATACATCAAACTCTTATTTGCTGAAGCACAAAGATTTTTCTGCATTTCATTTCTTCAAGGCTATTCTTAGGGCATTAATTAAGACTAAACTTGTCTCTCTTAACAACAGGGGTATCACCTGGTTTACATTCCTGCATTCCAAATCTCTTAACCACCTTATCGATATAGCTTTTTCGTGATAATCCAAGAATACCCCGAGAGCTTTCTCAATGTATCTGAATCCATAATACCAAAGAAGTGTCACGAAGATCTTTTATTTCAATTTTTTTAATAGAAATCTCTTAGTTTTGTGCAATAAAACTATATCCTTAAAGACAAGCAATATGGCATAAAAATACAATACCAGGAAATTGTACTTATTCCCACTGAATTTGTGATATACATAATCATCACTTGCACTTATCTCTAAATCAAACGAGATAATTATTTGCTAAAATTTGAGATACCATTGACGAGAAACTTGCTTAAGCCTAAAGATGAATTTCTTTAATTTGCAAATCATCTTCTTTGGGTCTCCTAGAGCAAATTTTTTCGATTGCACCATATAAATCATCTCTTCAATATAACCATTGAGAAAAAACCATCTTTATATCCTTCTAATGTAGCTCAAGATCAAAATATGCAACAAATGTCATAACCCCAAAAGAGTATTTCGTTGAAATCGAAGAGAAAGTCTCTTTGTAATCGATTCATTCCCTTTGAGTAAAGCCTTTTACAACAAGATGAGCCATATATATTTCCACATTACCCTTTGAATCTTTCTTGATTTTAAATATCCACCTGCAACCAAAGGGTTTCGTGCCTTTAGGCAATGCGGCAAGTTCCCAAATGACATTGTCTTCAATAGACTTTATTTCTTTATTCATGGCATCAATCTACTTTTGAGAATTACCCCTTTGCATTGCTTGATGAAAGTTAATTGTATCTTCTTCCATCAATCCAATTTCATTTTCATGTTCTTGTAGAAATACTATAAGGTCACCTGAGTTGCATTTCTCATTTCTTTAGTGGATCTCCTTAATGGCATTTATTCTCAAGGTTGTTGAGTTTTTTTTTTTTTGGAACAATCTCATAATTGTTTATAGGGGGTTCTGGAATATTATCTTGATCCAAAATTGCTTTTTGAACAAGATTTGGAAAAAAAATTTGTCTCTTGTCCTAATCATTGTCAATTATAACATAATGAATAGTATATATTCCTCCTTAAAGATAAAATCCATAAACGTATCTCCTCTCGCAAATTCTATTTTTAAAGAACCGAGCATTTCCTGTTTCCAAAATTGAATTGGTTGTGGGATCATAAAATGTATAACTTCTTGATCTCTCAGAGTATCCAATAAAATAGCAACTAACAGTTCTAGAATTCAGTTTCTTTTCAAATGGTCTATAAGGCCTTGTCTTAGTTGGACAACCTCAAATGTATAAGTATTTCAAACTAGGCTTCTTGTCTGTCTAAAGTTCATAAAGAGTTTTGACAGTTGCTTTGCTTGAAATTCTATTGAGAATATAAGTTGTAGTTTTTAATGCTTCTTCCAAGAGAGATCCTGGTAAGGTGGAATGACTAATCATACTTCTTACCATGTCCTTAAGTGTTCTTTTTCGTCTTTCAACAACACCATTCACGCTAAGAGAATTAGCATGGTACATGTGAGATGATTTCACATTCCTTTATGAATTTAGTAAAAGACTCTGGACGATGTTTTCCTGATTTGTCATATTTGTCGTAGTATTCACCACCACAGTCAGATTTGACGTGTTTTATTCTTACTGAAATAATTTTCAACTTCAGCCTTATAAGCCTTGAACATGTCCACTTATTGAAATTTTTTCCATGAATGAGATAGAGGTAGCCATAACGAGAAAAACCGTCTATGAACATAATAAATGACTATTGATCATTCTAAGAGTCGAAGGGAATGACCCACAAATATCCATATGAATTAGTTCTAAGTCGTCTGAAGTCATATTGGCACATACTATTTATTTCCCCTTAATACAATTTGCACAAACACTTAATCTGAATAATTAAGGGGATCAATAATTCCTTCTAACACATGCTTTTTGATTTTTTTTTTTTTTTGAGAAATTTGATCTAAACTCTTGAGTTGTAATGAAGTGGAATTTTCATTGGTTAACTTACGTTTAATACCTCTTGAATTCACACGCAGTGTTTAATTATAAGAGGCAACTGAGTTAAGCAAGTATAAATTATCACACTCAAATAAAGAATCGGCACCCACAAGATTTGAATCAAGAAAAAGACTAAATTTATTATTTCTAAATGAACAAGAATAATTGAATTTGTTCAAAATAGAAATAGAAACCAATTCCGTCTAAAAGAAGGTACCACAAAAGTCTATTTGAAATCTAAATAAAGACCAGTATTTATTAATAATCTAAAAGTCCATAAGCCTCTACTTCAACCGATTTGTCGTCGTCCATATAGATAAATCTTTCAATATCATTTGGCTTTTAACTGTTTAGACAACCCATTATAGATACACTTATATAAGCAATGGCACTGGAATCAATCAATAAGTATGTCGAGACACTAAAACAAAATTAACCAACCAATGTGAGAAACTTATTTTTCTTTATACACAAACGTGGTATTTGGTACAAATTTTCTTTAAGTATTCTGGGATTCCACAAAAGTACAGCTAGATGATTCATCATTTTCATGCTTTTGCTGTTTCTTTTGAGCTGGATTGGGTGCAGGTATTGGCCAAGTGAGTACATTCAATTCCGTCTTACTTCAGCATTTCGTCTTCTTGTGCACAGTATCAAATGAGCTCATTGAGAGTCCACTTCTCATTTTGACAGTTATAATTGACATTAAATTGATTATATTGTGTGAAATCAAAACCAAATGCATGAGAAAACCATAAGATAGCTTGGCTAGAAGTGTACTAATTTCGGCTTTATCATTTTTTGCTAAGTTTTTTCTCAATTTCATCAAAAAATTCCTTGAAAGTAGTTATTGCTTCTTCATCACAAGACTCATGTGGTTTGAAGGACCACCCTACTTATCAAAGTCCATTTTTTATCGGCGGAACTTTTATCCGTAAGTGTGGCGGGTTGTTCAATCTTTAACTCAAGGTCTAAGTCTAGCAACCATGAACGATCTGAACGTTCTCTTTATAATATTTAAATTTGGATCCATTAAGTACAGAAATTGGGTTAATGTTTGCAAATAATATGCAAGCAAAGAATTAATTGAATAGATAACAAAACCAAAGACTATGTTTAAATTAGAATTCGTATTACACAATCAGTCAATTTAAATAATGGTAAACCCTATGAAAAAGACTGAGTAAAACATAGGGCGTGTTCGGTAGAGATTAAAATCGGATTAAAATTGAAAAACTAGTCGTTATTGTTGACTTTTATTAGACGAGTGAGACCCAATAACGGCCATATTTTTAATTTTAATTGGATTTTAATCACCACCGAACATGCCCTTAATCTTTTGATAGAATTACCAACTCGTAAGTGACACTATTGGTGTAGTTATTAA
>CAIGRK010076484.1:0-10452 GCA_903798315.1 Fraxinus greggii
ATTGGGGTTGGATATAATGTATGCCATTTAAAATATCTAAACTAAATTTTATATATATATTCATGAATTTTAGCTTCTTGATGTTGATTGTAATTACTCAAAGAATTTCAATGTTGACAATAATAAAAATTTAATTTTAACATCTGCAGATTCTTGGTGCAATAATTGTCACTTAAATAGTGTTTTTGTATTATTTCTTGATACTCCACAAACACCCTAATTGGATGATTAGAAAACACCATTTTTTCCTATTTGAACAAGAGAATATCAAGGAAATTGTAAAAAGGAAAAAAAAAAAATTGAAGTTGAAATTATTAACTATTTTATTCCAAACAATCTCACTATAAATTGTGGATTTCGCTGTTTCTTACAAATCAACAATTTCACTCTTTATTTTCTTTGGATAAAATCATTTAAACGAATTTCTCTGACTATTATTAGCTAGCTTTGTTGCCTTTCCCATCTACACCATTTTGAGCTACTTCAATTAGAAAGTATATTGAGAACCTCAATTCAGTGTATATTTACTGGTNAAAAAGGAAAAAAAAAAAATTGAAGTTGAAATTATTAACTATTTTATTCCAAACAATCTCACTATAAATTGTGGATTTCGCTGTTTCTTACAAATCAACAATTTCACTCTTTATTTTCTTTGGATAAAATCATTTAAACGAATTTCTCTGACTATTATTAGCTAGCTTTGTTGCCTTTCCCATCTACACCATTTTGAGCTACTTCAATTAGAAAGTATATTGAGAACCTCAATTCAGTGTATATTTACTGGTTTTAGTTCTCTCTATATTGATGCAGCTGGAGACCGTGTGATGCTCCCCACCATGTCGAGTGCCACGCATGGCTGATCAACCGGTACCTGAAAATTCACACATAATTAATAAAATAAATTCACCAAATTTAACTTTCTTGCAAATGGATACTCTGAGAAGTGAGAATTCATTAACAGATGGTTTCCCACATGGAAAAGAGTTCATTTTCTGACACTTTTCCAGTTCTTTAAGCCCATATTTGGTACACATTAAAATTTTCATTTTCATTCTTCTACTCATTTTCAATCACACATTCTTCAATAAAATAATATTTTCCATCACATCAATAATTTTTTCGAGTTTTGACTAAGTCCCTGTTTGAGCCATATTAAAATTTTCATTCTTATTCTTGTGCTCATTTTCAACCACACATTCTTCAATAAAATAATATTTTTCATCACATCAATAATTTTTTCTTCTTTTTCAACAACACATTCTCCATCAATCTACTATTTCAGAATACAGTCTTCCAAAATAATGTGGCTCAAACACACCTTTAAGTGAATAGTTGGTGAAGTAATATTAATTCCATGCAAGTGTACAACAAAGTGTAAGTTGAACAAATGAAATTGAATGAATACAACAATTTATATAAATTTATTACAAATTTTCTAGTAAAATTTATTACCAATTTTAATAGTTATATTATTTTGGAGGTTATAATTGTAATTTACTGATCTAATTTCATGTAAAATTTTAACTTTTTATTTTTTTCTAAATGGCTCGGTTAAGTTAACCGTCGTTAAAATTTCAAAAACAAAGTCAAACCGTTTTAGAATGACTTATTTCAAAATTGTTATGTTAACAAGTCCACGTAACACTAAATCGATGGTTTCAAAAAATTGATTTCTATTCGATTTGACAATTTTTTCTCATAGTTCTAAAGGAAATAACCTAGAAATTTTCTAAAACAAATAACTATAAATAGAACATGTTGGATTATGGGACCATTGGACAAACTTGGGTTGCTTCCAATTGTACTTTAAGACTCAAGAATCGAGACCATGTACATCATACTTTGACTTCATTGATAATCACACAAAGGCCAGGCTGTTTCAGCTCGGGAAGGGATATAATGAGTAAATAATGGTAGATCAGGTCTTGACCCAAAAATGTCACCAAATTTTAAATTACTTTACACACATTACTGCGTGTATTAATCAGCATATGACAAGTCTTTTCGACAGTGGAAAGGAAAGGAAAACTCATAATTAGATTTTACAGAGACAAAGATTTGACACAAGTAGTAGAAAGTTTGATCAACTTACAAAGTGGCCAGCTCCAAGAATCCAGTAAAAATGTAAATTCCTGTATGACTTTGTGAAACCCTTTGTAATTTTCTCAGTCCCACAATACAATGGTGTTCTGTCCATGCTCAAGAATGTTTTTAGTCCATCCCATCTGATAGAATAAATAATTATATGAATTTAATGTACTTTTCCTCCTTTTAACTTCTTATTTTCTCAATTTTAGCACGGATGCGATGATAATAATTCTTAATTTATGCAATTATTCACATGTAATAACATCAATCTTACTTGAGCTTTTCGAGCCATGCTTCAGTTCCCTTGGTTGAGCAGATCACATCAAGCTACAAAAACCAAATAATGTACATCATATTTCTGTGATTAGCTAATCTTTATGGCACTCGACCAAACCATTTTCAATAATAACGCTGCTACAACTAGAGGGATATTACGATGTTCTTATCATTACTGATAATACGCGATTTAATCAGGACTAAGAATATTGTCCCATAATCGCACAATATAATTTTTGAAAATGAGAACAAAAGAAATATGAGAATCTTCTTACTTGACCGCTGTATACTGTGATATTGACTCCTTTCGCAAGCAATTCATCAACCTCATTGATCCTTGGCCTCATGAAGTCTCCTTCTAATGCAGTGAAAACAAGATCTGATTGCCCTCCCCATCTGCGAATTAAACACATCCCTTACTAATGATGGATTGTAAAAATAGTGAACTTCTTTCAATATTTTTAGACACAAGAATAACTAATCTCACTGGACATTGTCTGGGATAATCTTTAGCTTCATTTTAATAGGACCATTCATAAGGCTATCAATATCCCCATCGCCATCGGGAGTTGGCCTTAAATAGTTCAAGTATCTCGAGTAACGTTTTCTCGAAATTTCCCGTTTTAGCTCGGAAGCTGTCATGGATACTGGATCCATCCCGGAATCCAATAGAAAATTGTAGAAATCCTGCAAAAATATATCATTTTGCGCGATTCAGAATGTTTATCCTTCGAGAAAAATGATTTTATACGCAATTAAAACAATCAAATTGTCACTGGATTGAGTAGGGACAAGATGGAATTTTACCACTGAGCTACTGCTGGAAATAATAACATCCTCGAGTTCGCTCCACGTCTCTGTTGCCTCTACAAACTTACCAGCTGCAAGTTCTTGTTTAATTTGCTGAGCCAGACTGTTTTTTGAAATCAATTTGTTAGCCAACAAAAAAATTTCTCAACTCTAACTAAATAAAGCATGATAAGAATTAAGAAACGGTGACCTGTCTGACTTTTGAGCACCGTTGTTGTCAAGCCTTGAGACATCTTTAAGAAGAGGCCCCCATGAGAACTACAATGAACATGTTAAATTTAGTACAATTCTCACTTTCCCTATGTAGTAAGAGAATTAAAATATGTCCCCCTTAAACTGCATACCACAAAATCTTCTGGTGAAATCCAAGTGTCCCCCAATGCGATTCCTACAAATAGAAAATAAATTTAGTGTACATCAGTACCTAGTATTGGACGTGACTACGTGTGATCCTATTCAATCTTCCTACCAAATGTGTCATCAAAATTTAAAGATTTAAATTTGATCCTTTTTTCACATCTATATTTGAATTCATAAACCTAAGATTCCAAAATGAGAAAAAAATTATGATTACCTCCAAACTTTAGCTTTAATTTTCCTGCCTCTATTGCCTTTAGTGCTGATAATCCAAGAGTGACAGCATATTTTCCTCCATAAGACTCTGCCACCACATAAAGAGGACTGTTTTGGAGGCTCTCATTTCTATTAAAAATTTCTATCAACAATGTAGTTAAATCATTTGCAGCTTCAACATCAGTTTTAACAAGCAGATTTTTATCATCCTGCTCCACAAAACTATATCCAGTCCCAACAGGATTATCCTATTCAAAATATTAAAAAAAAATAAATTAGAAAAACAATAAAAAAAACCAAGATATCATAACTATGGATAATGTAATGAATTTCATTCTTACCACAAATAGAAGATCAGCAATTCTCAGCCATGTGGAATTTCTAGGCTTCAAAAAATTGTCTAAAGGCCCAACCTCTTCAAAATTCCCAATTCCAACTCCAGAAGCACCCTATTCATATTACAAAATTTATAATTCATGTTCAGACATAAACATTGCACAAATCTACCAAGTAATAAGAAAACTCAATTTATAACTAAAGTTGCAATAATTGATCAATTTATACAAATTAGTCTTACAGGTCCACCCTGTAGCCAAAGAATGATAGGCCATGGCTTGTTTGGATCTTGAGACCTGAATGGACTTCTGTAGTACCACCAGAACATGTGAGCCTCTGTTATATCACACATAGAAAGACACCAATATAAGCATAAAATAATGAACATAATTCTACATCTAAACCAAGGAGTTCAGATCTGGAAAATTCAGAAAATTCTGCTTACTGGGCCTAACTTCAACATATCCCCAAGCTTCTGATCCATCTTCTGTTCTTGCACCATTGGCTATTCCTCCATGAGCCCATAAAAAAGCAAGAACGAAAACAACAATATACGACTTTTCCATTTTGAAAGGAAAAAAGACAGATGAAAGTTTGTGTGCAGAAATGGGAATGGGAAGTGTTTTTTATACACAAAAAGGATGGTGTCCTTGAGTCCTTGTCTCTGATCACAACAGAAATAACCAACAAAAGTGGCAGCTGCCTGTAATGAAATAAATACCCAGAATTTTGGCTTTACAGATGAATTCCCATAATTCTTTCAATTAAGAAAATATTTCTCTGTGGATTGTCCAGTTGAGCACGGAATCACTGTGGATATCTAAATAATATGGTATGAATGAGCTGCAAAGCATTTACCATCGTTAAGAATTGGAGTAAAATATTACTGACATTCTTCTTATTATAGCCTATCTCAATTGCCCCTGTTTGTCATCCATTTTATGGAAAATTGTTTGCTACGATAAATAATCTCCATCACATATATACTCAATAAAATATTCTACACACAAACCAATAAAATTACTTTAATTTTCAACCACACATTCTCCAAAATATACTATTCAAAACTCTATTTCTGTAGATATTTGTGATACTCAATATTCTACACTGAAATTTTGCTAAAGATCGTATTTGGCGGCATGTATTTGGATCTAAACGTGGACTAAATAGAAGGGGTTAAAAACTCACTTGGTCACTAAACTTTCAAAACATGTCATTTTAGTCATTGAAGTGTCTTTTTAGCATACATGTTCACACGAATTCCATAATTGTTTCACTTAAGTCACTCTTCATGTTATAACCAATTTGTTGTGGCGTCTGTCGTGATATTTCTATAACTAATGACCGGTGAAATGGCATTAATAAACTCTTTGATATTAACCCGGTGGCTTATTCACTCATAGAAGATCAATGCGACTATAGATATTAATTTTTTTGGTTTTCTACCATGTTGTCATTTTCGATGGAGTTTATGGGCATTACATGGGTTTTATGTTATTGGCCAACTTTGAGGGACTTATTAGATGGGTTCCATGGTTAATTAATGACGTTAATTAGGTGATAATTAATTGTTGTCATGAGGTGATTACACCGAAAAAACTTATATATTGTAAAGTTTAAAATGTATCTTTGATATTCGACAATGAAACTTTTAACAAACTTTGACTAGTTTATGAAGTGTTTAATTTTTCTAAGATGTAATTTAGTAAATCTTCTCCAGCTACCCCCATAGGCTAGTCTTGACTAGCCTCATGGGAGCCACGAGAGTTTTGGGATCGGTTTGTGCTTGCATAAGGTACTTCGCACACGTACAAAAAGGTCATGGACGACTCAAATCTATAAAGCTAAACCAATTTCATTCCAATTTTCCCTCCCAAATCAATTCAATTAAAATTGATTTCTTAACTCATTAGATTGATGATTGAATTTTTGAGCTTCTAAAAGTTTGAAAAAATTTCAGTCTACAAGAGTACAACTAAGCTTCGATTTATCAGCGAAGATTAATATTGTGTTGTATTAATTTAGAAAAGAAATGTTGTATCTTGGGAGACAAACATTTGATAGTACCGTTAGCATCAGTGCGGGGCGAAACCTGTATTAAAGGAGATTTGCTGCGACATATCTCATTTAATTTAATTGTCATTACCTTTTACTTCAATTTGCTACTTCATTTAGTCGATTTTCTAATAACACGTTGTTGTTTGCCACAAGTGGAGCAGCTGAATACGTCACTAAATCCATCAAATCGACTAACGTATATGTACCTGTGACTTAATTGAAAAACTTTGAAAGTTGGATAAACGGTCTATGCTATAAATAAATTTGATGACTAAAAGTAGCACATTTTTAAAAGTTTAGTGACCTGTTAAGTTTTAAATTTTGACCATTAAAAAAATCGATTAACTTTTATCAGTCTTTGTTTTTTATTTTTCAAAATCTGTACCAACAAACACAAAGTTCCTTTTTTAATCCTTTATTGGTAATATCATATATTCGTATAGTGAACTTTTCACATGGTATCAAGAAAGGGACATGAGAAACTTTTTTTTTTTGTCTAATATTCTCATTTTTACTATGAAAAGGACCAATAGAGATAGGCTAAAAGAAAATATTCTTTGCACGTGTATATTTCCCTTTTCGTTTGACTTATGAATAATTTTGTGAAATTTTAAATTTTATGGGTCCATGAAAAAAGAGAGAAGAAAATGGATCTTAGAAATGTACAATTATTTCATAGGAAAAATACAATATTGAAGGGATTGATATTCTTCCATAATAATTGCAACAAAACATTATGTTGTTATATATATTGAAACAAATAGATCTTCAGTTTATATTTTTCCCTCTATATGTGGACTATTGAGGCAATTTCAAAGTATTGGGATCTAGGGATGATAAATAGGTCGAGCTATTTGCAGGTTCGACTCATTGACGACTCAATCTAGTCTTGAGACGAGCCACAGGCTGAGTCGAACATCCATTTCTTTCTTTCTGTTTTTTTGTCCCATGAGCCAACTCTTTTTGGACTCATGGATAGACTCATTTTTGAACTTATTTTATTAATTTCTTTAACAAAAATACGAGTCTCGTGGACAACTCAACTTTACCAATGAGGCCCACGAGACAAAGGCCTAATTGAACCTAGTTTGTGAACACGATCTCAGCTCGATTGATCCATAAGAAGTCGAACTCATGTGTCTAAGGATCGAGATGGCTCGCTCGACCATTGCCAACCTATTGGGAGCTCTAATTTTTCTCCAAAAACAAGAAGATTTTGATGTGCACAAAAAACCAAAATATCCCAAAGCACATTGTTAACTTAGAGTAAAAGGAAACAACTGGCATGGAGCAATAAGCCCATGTGCTCCAAAATTATTTTGCCATCGGCGATTATAATTATTAGCAAACTATTACATAAAATTCTCCAAATTAACCACATAGCCTACTTCCAGCTAGTCATAACAAGGAAGTTGTCGGGTCACCGGTCTACAACTATTGATCCACGCAAATTACAAGACAATCATAAGAGTTAAAAAAATTGTACCCTCATAGTTCGACTAATTTTTCATGCCATTATATTCAAATATCAATAAAGCTGCACGTATATGAATTTTTAACAGATATTGGACAGAGTGTTGTCACGTCAGCACCCTATTAATCTTTTTTTTCCCCTTTCCAATGCTAACTTGTCAAGTGTATTTCCTGTTAAAATTCTGTAAAATCTTCCTGTACTCATAGCATTGTTTTTCAAATATTTTATTTGTCATATGCAATTGTTTGGAGTATTTTTTAAGGAGTTTTTCCCATAGCAGAAGCATGACGTTTCTTATTGAGTCCAATAACACAAATTCTAGTGTCGATACTCCCAAGATTGTTGCTTCAAAGCAAGAAATATTGGAGAAAAGTTTAGCCACAAAGCTATAAAGACTTGTGTGTTGGTGGACCAAACATTGAACGTGTCATTGAATTCTTCAACCTAATGTGGGAAAAAAGTTAATTGCCAGTGGTAGTCAATAGTCATATCATTCTTTGGGCAATTTGAACAATTTATTTTGATCATTATTTTTTAATTTTTGTTTTACAAATTTTATAAATATTTTTACTAATTTTATTAAAGAAATTGTTAAATGTAAAAAAGAATGTCAAGGAAAAAAGTAAAAATAAAATAAAATAAAATATTAATACGATTTTCTTGCCGTTCCAAGACACAATCTTTGTTTTATAATTCAGAATAATTTTTGTAGTGTGAAAATCAATGAAGGTTAAAATATAAAAAGATGAGCATCAATCAATATTTTGTTGCGATCACATGTTAAATCGATTTCATTTTGTAGGTACTTACTACAGTTTGCACTCGAATAATCATTGTAGGTTTTTCAGACAACAGTCAAATTAAACTTGGAGATGGCTAGGATTTGGTAAAAGCAAAATCTGTATTTCCTTTGTTTTCATACAAATGTCAAACAAGGTGCAAGAATAAAAGTCCAGAAAAGAGTATTGCAATTATTAAAATTCGTGTTATTTGTGTCAATTTTCCATTTTAAAATATAGCAAAAGGCCAGGTAGGTTCAACTTCCTTCTATTTTTTAATTTTCTTGAATTTGGAGGTACAAACAGCAAGTGTTGTTGCGTGCCACTGTCAAACGTTGGTTAGGAAACAGCATGCCACTTGTCCTCTATTTTGCACCACTTGTTGATTGGAATCAACCATGACCAAGAACATTTTTATTGAAGAATAAAGGTAGTGATCTGTAACAAAACTTATACTTAAAACCCGTTTCGAAAATGAGGAGTACGTCATGTTAATGTATCTTGAATGATCTATGTGTTAGGGCTAGACATCGATATGTATATTAAAAGATTCATGTAGCTGAGAGCTCTAACAACTCGGCACACGATACAATTATCAAGAGTGTGATGTACCGTTGAACCTATAATCTGTTGTGGGAATCTCTCACCGAGGGCTCGTTAGGCCAAAAGTGCGAGAATGTCCATCACTATGTTTCCTTTTTTCACCCATATGTCGCCCCACGTGAGGGCATGGGAACTGAAAAAGGGGGATCTTATCAACTACTTCCAACCCATGATAATAAGCTTACAAACTTTTAAGTTGATTTTTCAAACAAAGGATACGAGTGGTCAATCATTGTTGTATGAAAATAGTAGTCTTTCACAGGGCCGGCCCTAAGCCGAAGCCAACTAGGCAATGGCTTAGGGCATCTCATCTAATGGGGGCCTCCAAATGAAAACCATGCCAAAAGCCCAATTAAATTATTATAATTTCTAAAAGATGGATTTATTAAAAATTTATTTAACAATAATTTTTTTGGTCGATTCTAACTTAGTTCAATCTTATCCAAAGTATTTTTTTCTTGAGTTTAACATACATAATTAATTACAAGCTACCAAATGAGTCCAATATTATTATGATAATATGATTTAATTTGGAAAGCAATATTACACATTCAATAGTTTACTTTAATAAGTTATAACTTGAATTTGATTTATTCAAACTGATTTTTTCACGAGTCCATAATGTCCAAATTTGATTTATCCAAAATAACTTGAATTTGCTACTTTATCTTTTGAATTGTACAAAGTCTTTGTTTAAAATGTAAATATATTATTTATTTAAATATTTAAGTATTTTTAAGCTTGTATTTTTTTTTTTTAGGGTCTCATAATAATGAGTCGCTTAGGGCCTCAAAATTCTCAGGACCGACCTTGAACTATTTCATTTGTCGCCAGGCTTCAGTGTGGCAAAAATAAACATAACAAAATTCATTTTTTTTTACCCCACACCTATTTCTTTTCTCTCTATTAAGAAAAATGCTCAAAGTGGTATATCCTTTTTGTAAGGAAAAAATATTCGTAAAATTTCTAACTTCCTTTAATATCCTCCTATATATAACATCAAAATTCATTACAGTAAAATTAAAGTTCTCACAATGTACAAATATTAAATTAAAAATTCACTTAAGACAGTGGCAGAAATTAGTCTTGGATTGTTATTATCATGTTTATCAAGTTGTTGAAAAAAATTCAAAATTGTGGGTGCCTAAGGATTGAGACTTGAGGGTGGGGTGTGAAGGGGTCTCTTTCTATGCAAGTTTTGAAATTCCATGTCTATCTATATATTTGTGTGAGCTCTGAAAATACATTGGTATCCTATGCAACTTATGTGCACAAAGACAAATTGATATGACTGCTGATTAAGCCCCTGTTTGCCCCCATTTTTATTCTACTTCTCCTTCTCATTTTTTTCTCTTTTTTCATTTTAACCACACATTCTCCAAATAAAATAATATTACACACAAATCTAAAAATTTTCATCACTTTTCCACCACACATTCTTCCATCAATCACTAT
>CAIGRK010076496.1:0-13709 GCA_903798315.1 Fraxinus greggii
CTTTAGCCAAAATGGAAAATAGACACTTTAATTTGCCTAAATTGAAAATTACCCCAAGTTAGGGCAAGATTTATCCTAGAAATTGCAACTAAGAGGTCCACTGAACTTATCGTAGTAACAATAATCATGTAGGCATTTGGTTAAGGGTGCAAAATAGAAGATCAAGCAAAAGAAAGCAGTAGCGTAGAAAGTTTTATTGCCCATCTTATAAGGTGAAAAGTTTGGTATAGTTGCCTCTATTTAGGATTGTTTGATTGGCAAAGGTGAAAATGAATTCCAATTCCATGTTAATTGGGAAATAAAAGCTCACTAAACTGTTGAGAATTCGTTTTCCATGAAAACAAAGAAAATACAACTTAAAGTGGTTGTACCTTGGAATTCGATTTTCATTTTCACGTTACAATCAAACGGCCAAAGTAGGATTCGTTTTCCTCGTATGTGACATTTTCAATGAAATTCGTTGCAATCAAATATGCCTTGTCACAAGAGAAAGAGAACAAAAGGTAAATTTTGTACAACATAAACTTAGCTTTATAATCTAATAATACATAAATACTCATATAGGCACTTCTTAAACTTTTCAAACAAATTATTTGGTATAAAATTCGTAATATAAACAGCATTGTAAAGAGAAGGTGCTTGCAAGCTCAAAAAGTGTTTATAAATGGCGATCCTTACAAATTCTGAATTGTTGAATCGATTTAAAAAGAAACTAATTGCTAAACAAACAGAATTCCAAGCATTCTTGTTCGACGATCTTCTACCATTATCGCATATAAATTTCGAGTAATTACCAGAAGTTGCAGAATTGAGACGGTGTGGGCAGGCTGTTCAATTTTACAATTAACGCTGACATTAACACTGCTTATGCTGGGAAGCGAGTTAGGGTTCAAAACAACTTACTTTGCCTGTATACATGTGGAAATGGATAATGAAAAAAAGGGGGAAATTGAAACAAGTTTTGCCATGGAGGGCTAAAATTGAAAGAGTCGAAATTGCAAGGACCAATTAAAAAACGAAAACATATGAAAAATGGCCCATGCAGGTCTCGAACCTGCGACCTTCGCGTTATTAGCACGACGCTCTAACCAACTGAGCTAATAGGCCATTTGTTGTTGTAAATTTGTATATATAATACATACCTATTTCCCATTTCATATCCACCAACATTCCTTGTGCGTTTAGGGGCATAATTGATATAAACATTTTTAAGAAAGAAGGAAGCCAAATATATTAAGGAGTTGTTTGGCATTACTTATGATACAGCTGTATATGAGCTCAGTTAACTATCTACAAAAACGTGTGTTTCAGAAGAAGAGCGTTTAAAAGCGTCATGGCCTTTCAGTTGGAAAACGCGTTTCCAAGTTCCCAAGGAAGGTCTCGAAGCTACCTTCGCATGATTAGCACGACGCTCTAACCAACTGAGCTAATAAGCCAAAGGTTATGTGCATCTTAAACACTACAATTTATATAAACCTCTTTTGAACATTATTAGTTAAAAATTTCCTTTGGATAAAAAATTTAGAAACATGTAAAACTAAAAATGATTATCTGTGTGAATGTTTGGTTTATTAAAAAGGTTAAATAGAGATATTTAATTACGAAGGAAGAGATAATGTTAGTGAGATAAGAGTAGAGGTGTGAAAATGAACCCAATGGTCCAAGCCCATCAGACGTGGGCTATCTAGCCAGCAACTAGAACCCAATTTTTCTGGGCCAGCTCTACAAGACTAGGCCTGCCCGATAAAGCTTATTTGCTTGAAAAAATTTAAAAATAGATCCATAATTCGTCAACTCTAAGTCAATGGAAAGTTGGAAGGAAAAAATACGTAAATACCATAGTTTCAACTTTCAAGATACACTTTCAAATTTTTAAAAAAATTATAATTTTTTTTTTAATAAAAAGATCAAGTAGTTATATACTATGACGTCTAATAAAATTTTGTGACATATATTTAATCAAATAGGCCACTATCACATACTAGTCACAAATAACTGAAGATCACGTCATAAATACATACACAATTCCGTATTTT
This sequence comes from Fraxinus greggii, assembly GCA_903798315.1. Lineage (NCBI taxonomy): Eukaryota > Viridiplantae > Streptophyta > Magnoliopsida > Lamiales > Oleaceae > Fraxinus > Fraxinus greggii. Next base: position 2,037 of record CAIGRK010076496.1, read on the forward strand.
AGTCACAAATCATTATATAATACGTCAAAAATTATTTATTAGCCACGAATTATCTCAATTAATTGGTCACAATTACCCCCACCCCATCGGCACTACTCAAATCGTTGTCTTCGCCTCATATCCATAATCTCTCCAACTCCAACCTACAATCGCCTCAAATCTACAACTACAACTACAACCTTCATATCAGAGCCTATTATTCCATCGTTTCTTAATAGGAAGGTTTGAAAATAGATGAACTTACAGTTCAATTCGACAGTGCTTTGTCTGTCGCCTACGTTGATCGCGCGACAAAAATGACATGGAGCAACGAAACAAGTCCATCGTCGTGGCATTTTCTAATCTAACAAAAATTTAGATTTAAAAAATTGGGAAATAAGCTAGCAATGATCTAAATCTGAACATCAGAAATAGTTACAAGTGTAACAGATTGAAACGTCGTCGCTCACATCTAGTGGTGCACCAGCAAAGCACGAAGACATGTTGGTGAGCAATCTAGCTGTGACGGAGATTGAAGTTGGAGCGATTACAGGTCTACTGTAGAGAAAGTACAAATTTGTTTAGCGTCAATGTTTGTTGGAATGACAATGGTGGCTGAATTTGGTGGGGACGACCAGACTTACTGTCTGTAGATACGGAGACGATAGAGAGAGTGAGTAGAAGAACATAGATAGAGCCTTTATTTGATCTCATTATTTTCAAAATATATTTTTTTCTCTTTTCTTTTTAACCATACATTTTTTAATAAAATAATATTACACGTAAATCTAAAAATTTACTTTAATTTTTAATCTCACATTCTCTATCAATCTACTATTTTAAAATGCATTCTACAAAAAAAGGGCTCAAACATAACCAAAAGATATATAACATTTTAAAATGATAATTATTATCTGATTATTGAAAAAAAAAAAATCTGATTTTTGAATTTGATACTTAAAATGTAAGGTTTAGGGTAATTTTCTCAAGTTTAGAATCAGAAGAATTTTTTTGTAAAAATTAAGATTAACCACCGTCTTAAGCTCAACTTTTGAGAGTTAAGATATTGTCCAACTTGTTGTCCACCCAATTAATTATTAACACGTTATTTTTAAATTACAATGTTATCAATTTGGTGGGTTAATGGTGAAATTAATGAAGATAGTTTTCAAGTAACATATTAATTTAAAAATGACGTGTCAATAATTAATTGAGTGGACAACAAAAATTAGATAATATATCTGAACTCAACTTCTGAGATCTCGATCAAGTTGGGCCACTTACATAGTGGAAGGGTTAATTGCACAAACAGAGAAAAAAAAAATAGGTAAAAATCATAATCATCATAATTTATGATTATGTTTTTACAAATAATAAATTTTAATTTTTTTTGCATAAATCAAGTCATAGTTAACTATATTTAAAAAAAATGATAATAATTTGTGACCGAATTTTTTTTATTATATATGGATAATGTAATATTTATATAGTTAAATTTTGTTCACACCATAATCCACTCTTAAATTAAGAGAGTTCTCTCTCCACTAAAATCTTGTAACGAATTCTTCCATTGATTCTCTACTTTCCTTGACTCGATCCTGATCACAACCATCAATACGTGGGAGATGATTTAGAATTCAATCACAAATACATTACCAGAAGTCACATGAATGTTTATCGAATGTCACAAAATAGCTTAACAGAGATGACATGCATATACAAAAATGATAACACGATATTTATCAAAGAACACGTGTTTACTACACGTTACAAAATAATAATCGATGTAACATGAGTTATATGCAATTCTAAAAAGGTAATTCCACAATTTTTATTTTTTGCACTACATTTTAATTGCACTTAAAGTTCTTAATCTTTGCCTCTTATAACACTTATGTCCCTAACAGGTTTTATGTCCAAAAGTCGATCGAAATAACGTAAATTAACTTATTTTCCATCATATTTTTAAAAAATAAAAAAGTAAAAAGTGCAAACAAATATTTTCCCTTCATTTTAAAGCATGAAAATAAAATATTTTGATATGGATCATCATCAAGGACGAGCTATACTAATTAATGAGAGGTTGAAGATCAGAGTTCGACGGAAAAAAAAAGTAAAGAAAATAATTATTGCAATGAACAAAGATTGAGAAGCTTAACTACAATTGTAATGTAGTACAACAAATAAAAATTATGGTGTCAATATATTTACACCTCTAAAAATAGCCATACAAAGAGCTCAACTCGTGTTGGAGGAAAGATTAACTAAGAGGTCAATTTAAATGACATAACTATGTAGAAAAAAAGATCAAAATTATTTCTTAGTTTAGATATTGAATGTTTATTGATTGTTATATGCTATGAAAAGATTTTAGTAGATTGAATATTTATCATTTCCTATATTTAAAGGAATATTCTAACCAATTGTCTCAATGAAGATGGACCGATTTTTAATTGAGTTTGTTTCCCCAGTTGGAGGAAACAAGGACGTTCAAATAGTGATGTGATTTGTGATCAATTAATTGGGTAATCTGATTTGTGAAAAGAAAATTTAAAAACTCTGATTTTAATATTTTATCAAAAAAGGAGGGTAAATTGAAAAATATTGATTTTAACATAAAATGACGAGCGCACGCGGACACGCACAATTTTTCCCATCAAGGTATATGTAATTTACATTATGTATTAATCACAATTTTTAGATATTATTACATATAGTGTTTAGGGGTTAGTGGTCTGCAGTGGTAACTATTATTTTTGTAGAATCTTAATTAATGTTAATAATCAAATGTTGCATAGTGTTAGATTCTCTATGTTTACTGTAATAAAACAAAACAAGGGATTGGATGAATTTTAAAATGGAATCAAATCAAATCAATTAAGGAACTTTGTAAGAACGCTAACTTTAAATGAAAAGTTGAATTGGGAAGTTACTTCCACCTTTCTTTTTTCACCTAACAATTTTTATAATGGCAATATCAAAGTGGGTTCACTCATTATATTTTTGCTTCAAGATTCTTTCTCCATTACTTGTTTGTGAAAGGGACTACTTGTCAAACATTTTGCAATTTTATTTTTTTTTTGGTAAAAGTGGCAATTTTGATTTTCCTTAAAAAATAATATTTAATTACATATTCTGACAAATCATTAGATTAGACATGTAAAATATGAATAATGCTACTCAAACAGATTTTAAAAACAGTGGTTGAGATAGGCGCTGTATTGACAATACTTGTTCCCTTTTTTTTTAAACCATATCATTGAGTCTGTTTGTGTAGCATAATTAGTAAAATATTTGTGTATTGTCAATTTATCGTAATAAATATGTATTTTTAACATATCTCGTGAAGTGCTAACGATAATTAATATTATTATGAAAAAAATAAAAATCTAATTTATTAGACCGTTCCTTCGTACACCCAACTAACAAAATAGTTCTTTGGTTTGACATTGAACTTTGAACAAATTAGATTCTTGTCATTTTCTATCTGTCAACCATTTAATTACATACAGATTTTATATATGTGTATGTGTGTTACTGTCAAACCAAACACATTCTATTAGTTGTTAAATCAATAAATAATTAAACAGCAAACCCTTTAAAATAACTTAGAGGAGTAAACTACAAACCTTGTCCATTGGCATCTTATCTCAATGGAATACTGTTCCCAGAATCTTGAATATTTAAATAAATATTCTTCAAACCATGCATTTTTCAAGTTAGTTGATAGAGGCAACAATTCAATAATTCCTTCACAGATCATTCCCATGAAGTAATCCTCAAGAAATTGACCATGAATATTATCAGTCGATGTTTGATATTTATATAATACTAAATAACTAAAAAAATATTATAGCACATGAAAATATTTAATTATTTAAAAAAAAAAAATGAGACGTATCCTTGACGGACCCCACCTGCTCTGCCCTACGCCTTGACGAAGGAGGTAAATCGCATGTTATGTCTCCAAGGACATAGGGTGGAAGACTGCTTGTACACTTGCACTTACTTAAGGGTCAAATCCATATTTCAGGATTCGAACCCTTGAAGCGGCAGCCTCATGCAAAGCTGGAGTTTTTCCACTTTCCCTTTTTACCACTTGGAGATGTGCCCTGAGGACGGATATTTAATTATTTTACCTCAAGCGAGTCTGGCTACTCATAGGCACGAGTCTAAGACCCGTCATTTTGGAAGAATGACGACAACGGCGCAAGAAGTTAAATACGCAACTTGCTGCAAATTAAGAGTTAATATTGTGCAGATAAGAACGTGTTAATAAAATTTTCGTGCCGAGCGAGAGCTTATTCAGACGACCAATGTCAGAGTCCAAGATTTTAATGAGCTACACCACTTAGTTCAACGCATCAAATATATAAGTTAAAAAAAAAAACCCCATCCGATACGTTCATCCTTAACTTTTTTATTTTATAATGCATAGCGATGCATCACAGGAACTTTACAAATTATTCTTTTGAAAAAAAGTAATTTATATATTTACAAATTGCTGTACTTTGTTGAGTGGACCATGAATTTTCCTTGAGGTAGACAAAAGCTAATGTTTGGTTTTGCCCGATCTCCAAAGGAATCTCCATTTGGCATCTTTCTGGCAAGTTTTTCATCATGATTCTTCATAACAAAGAAAAATAACTAGACATACACATCCATACAAGAATGAATTAAGAGAATGGTTATTCTTTTCAAGAAATTAAAGAAGAAAAGTGAATGAAGTGCTCAAATTAACAAAACTTTTGTATATTATAATAATTCAATTCAACATAGATGAGGAATAATCTAATCCTGAAAAATTTCAAAAACACTGTCTCAAGATCTTTTATGTGTAATGCATAAAAAAAATTAGTCCTCCAATGTCACTCATGGCGGACGTTTAGTCGTCTACATGTTGGATAAATGAATGCAACTTTTCCAGCTATGGCTCTCTAAGTTTTCATCGTCTTCGTCTTCCATGCTATCCACTCCAGTCATGGAAGTTGCTCGGGAGGATCCTGTTAAGTGGAGAGGTCCTTGAGGAGAACCGGATTGGGATATGCTCGGTTTTGATGATTCGCCATACTGTCGTTCTTGGGACACCCACAAACTTCCCAGTACAACAGGTTGATTCGTAGACGTGCTTTGAACTTTTCGAGTATGAAGGCGATATTTCTGAAATCACGAAAAGCAAGAAAAAATAGCACTTTTTTCGCCTAGGTCTGTCAACATAAGAAGGGAATAAGAGAAGATTTGCAAATTTGTACTAACCTGCAAATGACTCTTCACTTCATCATTTGTGAGACTATCAACTTGCATAACTTCTCTGATCTGCTTAGGAGTAGCAACTGCAGAGGATGCAAAAACTCTCAAATGAGATGTGCAACGAATATGAGTACATGTTTAGTACACAATCTTTGGATATGACGAGATGGAAGTTAATTACGAGAAATATGTCATGAATAACACAAAAGGTGAAAAATCAATGAATAAGAAGCAAACACAAGGACACAATTTTGGTCGACGCCTTCATTTCTCCTTCCACGACTAAATTTCACTTTGCTTCAACTTACATTATCAAAATCTCATACCAATTACTCTCTTTGTGATAAAAAAAATAATTTATTTCAATTCAATTTCCAATAAAAATTGCAACAAGCATCAAACACACATGTAGTTCAAGTCTTAACCTTGTGGACCTCCAATTTGTTGCATTGCATCGACGAATCTCCGATGCAATTCAGGCGACCAGCATCTCCTTTGCTTCCTAGCAGTTTGCTGCTGCTTTGATTGCTGTCTGTTCCTTAAATTCGATCCAACATTAGTTGCCAAAGAGGAACCTAATCTGCTACAACTGGATTTCGAGCTCATACCATTATAGCCAATGTCCTCCCTCGAATTCTTAATTTCAGGAGTACATAGCGAAAGCCCTGTCACTCCAGGCAATTTCTTCCTCCCTTCCTCCCTCACCAGATAACTTTTACACCCCTTGAAAGTTACATATTCCTTTCCCATTGCACTTTTTTTATCAGACCGAAACAAATCATCCATCGCGGGCCGACAAATTTCTTCTTCCACTCCCTGTTTTACCAGAAAACAAAACAAAAAAATGCATAAATGGTATACACAGGAAATCAAATTAGAACAACTTCTGGTAAAATCAGATTTGCTACTACTGTAATACCTTTTTTGTATCCAGTTTTAGGGTTTGGTTGTTGTTATTCAAATCGAGATTCGGATATTGAAGGTGATGATCTGAATTCCACAGCTGCACAGAGCTCATCCAGTTCATTTTATCTCTATTGTTAACACCCTTTTCTGTACTGACCTGGACCTTTTCATCTTCATTATCATCAGGTTTCTTCAATGGTATGAATTCTTCCAAAACTGGCTGAGCATTTGATTTCTTGCACTGTTTTATCTCTTCCTCCATTGTCACGATCGCTGCAATAGAAATCCACACAATTCCAAAATCAGGCATCAATATTGATTTTGAAAAAGAAGTTAAAAAAAATAAAACGAACCCATTAATTAAATTCACCATCCTCAGGTATATTATAAAAATAAAAAATCAGAAACCCCAGCAGCAAAAGTGAAGGAAAAAACAACCCAGAAAGAAAAATTCATATCCATAACTCATTTCCATATAATAAAACTGAACATTTCACATAGTTTAGACGCTGAAAGAATGAATCTTTCTAAGCGAAGGAAAAACATGAACTCACCATTTTTGAGCAGGAGCATGCAAAGAGGAAGCACCCGTTTGAAGGCATCAATTTTCTTCGTTTCATCTTGGAGTCTTTTGACGTAATCATCAAGCTTTAAAACCCTTTCAGAAGTATCACTAATCATTGAGACTTCAGCAAGAAAATCACCGATAGTTTTGGGAATGTATGTTTTTGTTGCTGATGATAACCTACAATTTAAACCCAGTAGTTCAGGTGGAATTGACGATCCCATATTTTTGCCAGATATTTTTTATTTCAGTTTTCTTGTGGTGAATAATCTTAAGGGAAAGACAGAATTTCTATGTATTTGTCAATATATAAATGTCTATAGGTTGAACGAAAGTCCAGAGGGCAGAGAATGAAAAAAGTGGCTTTTTCAGTTTTTTTCTCAATATTTTAAAAATGGACCCGGCCATCGACTCCCCAAAAAACGAAAGGATTACTTTTACAAAAATTAGAAAATTACACATTTAAAAAAATATACATTTACATATGTTGAACATATTAAATCGAAAACGAGTCATGGGTTTTCCAAAAAATCGGCCGATATAACGGGTTATGAGGCGGATTCCTAATTGGGGGTTTTATAAGCCTAACTGGATTATTTTGGTCCCGGTTCCCAATTTTTTGATTAAACCGGCCAAGTCGAGCTGGTTTTTAAAACACTAATTTTTCTTGAGAGAAGAATGGGAAGAGAGAAGAAATTGATACGCGAAGATTCTGTTGAGGAACGCTGAGTTTTGTGTATAGACATGCAAATTAAGAAAACTCTACCGCGACTCATCGATTCCTTTTCTTCTTACATGACAAATAGATTCCTTTTATAATTAGAATTAGTGTAAGAAAATTATTAAAGGATATAATTTCAAATCCAATAAAAATATAAATATAAATCAATCGATAATGTCTTAGCTACTTCACTTAACAATGTTGACATTTTAAAATAAAATTTCAAGTTTAGTTATGGTATCAGAGTTCATTAAACTTAAACGAGTAATTTGATTTGATTAAAAATGAATACACAGATTTAAAGATCAGTATGTTCAAACATCACCATCGTGCAAGGGTACGTAAAGAGATAAAATCTCATATCGATTAAAGATGCAAACGTTGACCATCTTTAAACGTTTAGATTTTTTACTTAATAAGATTGGTATTTTAAAATAAAATCCTAAATCTTAATAAAAATTAGTAATTACCGTGTCTGATCTTGTTAGGTGACAAACATATCGTAAAAGCATTCCAATCTTAGTGCAATCTACCAAAAATATGACATTATTGCAATCGTAATAATCTCATGTCGTTTGCTTTATAGATTATGATATAAATGCCAATCGGGTATGTTTTTTTCCTCATGTCGCGTGCATGGTAAATGTGGAGTATGAGCTTGAAAATTTATTTTTGACTAAAATAATTGGGTCTTTAGCTTGACCCACATTATTCTAAAATCTTAATCTTTTTATCTCTTATTTCTATCAACACGATCTTTAATAAAATAATAGTACACGTAAATAAAAAAAAATTCCTTTTTTTCGACTATACATTCTCCAAAAAAAATATCAATCCCTCCGTCTCATTTATATAGACTAGTTTCGTTTTTTGCACAAACTAAAAAATATTATTTAATGTTATTGAAAAAATAATTTTTGTCAAACAATTTCATTGTTTACCATTATTTAATTATCAATAACTAATACTAAATTATTGTTGAAAATTGTGTTCTAAAAATATTTTCTATTTTTAATATTATTTTAAAATTTTAATCAATTTAAATCATTTAATAATTAAAATAATACATATCAAACATCTAAAATTATAAAATAATATATTTACTAAATAATTCCCACCATTTGTCAATTATACAAATTTCAAGTTTTTGAAATGCAAAAAATAAAATATTTTTCATTGTTGTAATTTTCAATTCATATTTAATAGATTTATAAGAACTCCATATATATTTTTGGAGTTTGTAACAAAATAACGAGTCTCGAGAATATAATTACATAATGTAGATAACATCATAACTTAACTCTTATTTAATTTATTTAGATAAAATTATTTTAAATTTTTGTACAGATAAAATCTTTTGAAAATAATACGTTTCTTTCTCTTTTCTTTTCAATCACACATTATTTAATAAAATAATATTATACGTAACCTAGAATTTTTTATTATTTTTTTAAACACACGTTCTCTATTAATTTACTGTTTCAAGATGCACGAAAAAAAAAAGGCCAAGATAAGGAACATGGGGGCTAGCGGCAAGGATTTCTACACGTTTCCCAATAAAATGGACAAAGTTTCTACAGCCTAGATTCCATTACTTTGAAGAATCTCTTAAAAACTTTTATTTTTTAAATATTTCTCTTATTACATTGCAGTTGAGCATCTTCTTCCTTTTTGTCGGACACGTCAGTACCGATAGTCTTGTAATGCCCATTATTCATTTTCCTAAGATTTTCAATATTTTTGTTGGTTAAAGTAATGAGTAGGGTTGAGCATCTACTATTCTTGTTGGTCGAAATTATGAGTGGAGGTGAGCATGGATTAACCACATGATTGCTATTGCTAGGTTGGGACGATTTGAAAACCCTTTTTTATTTAGTTAATTCTCAATTTCGAATTGAAACGTCGAAATTAGTTGGATCCGACCCAGCCTATAAGTGAAAAGATTTGACCCAACCTATAAGTGAGAAGAGAGTTGTGTAACAATTTCCGAAAACTTCTCCAATAAGCTCGTCTAGACTTCTCGACAAGACGATCTAGTGCCTTTGTTATTAAATTGAAAATATTTGCACGAATCCCGAGCGTTTAAAATAAAATGTGTCCCTTGTGTTGGATTTTTATATATATTGCTGTTAGTGTGCTGCCAAAGAGAAGATTCCTTCCAACCCGTTGAACCAAATAATATCACGGAATTTGGAGGACATTTTAATGTGAGGGTTAAATCCATCGTGATCATTGTATTTTATATTTTGTACCATCATAGTCAATCAAATTGATTTTGATTCACTATGGCTATCGTACGTTATACATAGTCTCCCAGTGATCCCCTCTAAATTGCTGTTGATTCACCATGATCATTCAACTTCATATAACATTTCAATCAAACCGTCTAATTATTACCACATAAAACAAACACACACATGTTAAAAAATAAAATTGTTTTTTCTTTCATATAATTGTTTTTTCAAGTTTTTATAATGATTACCTTGTATTTTTTTTTTTATTTTTGTTTCTTATTTTCATCCTTTTTTTGTTGAGGTAATAACTATATGTGAATTTTTTAACGTGTGTGTGTTTTTGTTGTGATAAGAATCGAGTCATTTGACTGAAACGTTATATGAAATTTGATAGCTATGGTAAATCAAAATCAATTTGAATGACCAAGATGACATTACACATAAAGTACATTGGTCACGATGAATCAAAATCAACGTGGGTGGTCATGATGACACTAAACCCTTATTTGGTCCACATTTTTTTCAAAATAAAATTTTCTCTTCTTTCCAACCACGCATTCTTCAATAAAATAATATTACACGCAAATTCAAATTTTAAGCTCGGCTCGTTGGACACGAGCACGAGCTCGGCTCGTGCTCGCTCGTGCGGGCATGGGCCGAGCCGGCTCGGTTCGGCCCATTGCCACCACTATGATCATTCAACTTCATATAACATTTCAATCAAACCGTCTAATTATTACCACATAAAACAAACACACACACGTTAAAAAATAAAATTGTTTTTTCTTTCATATAATTGTTTTTTCAAGTTTTTATAATGATTACCTTGTATTTTTTTTTATTTTTGTTTCTTATTTTCATCCTTTTTTTGTAGAGGTAATAACTATATGTGAATTTTTTACCGTGTGTGTGTTTTTGTTGTGATAAGAATCGAGTCGTTTGACTGAAACGTTATATGAAATTTGATAGCTATGGTAAATCAAAATCAATTTGAATGACCACGATGACATTACACATAAAGTACATTGGTCACGATGAATCAAAATCAACGTGGGTGGTCATGATGACACTAAACCCTTATTTGGTCCACATTTTTTTCAAAATAAAATTTTCTCTACTTTTCAACCATGCATTTTTCAATAAAATAATATTATACGCAAATTCAAATTTTTTTTTTATTTTTTAACCACATATCTCCATCAAAATATTATTCTAAAATGTATTTTAAACAAAAAAAAAATGAGGTTCAAATAGATTCTAAATATAAAGTACAATAGTCATGAATGGATTTAAACCTTTTAATATGATGATACCAAAAACAGGTTGGTCGAATTAAAAAAGGACAACATTAATTTGGAATTTCGTGTGCACAGGTTCAAAGAATAAAAACTTAAAAAAATATATGTTATAAAATAATAATATTTGAATTCATCGCAATAATGGCTGGACCTAAGATTTTAGGTGCCTGAATAACATTCTGGTGCTACTTTCATGTAATTAAAAAAAATTACAAGCACCAATTAAAAAAAAAAACTAAAATGGTGCCCCTTTTATGTAACAAAACTTTACCTTGTAGAACTAAAAAAAATCATGTAATAACAATTAACAAGTGGGCAATCGACACCAATAAAATGGTAATATTACGATATAGATTGTATTATTATAGAGTAAGTAACAAAGACCGACAATAGAGTTTCTTCTCTTCTCTGTTTGAGTGTTTTTCACGAGTTAAAGGGTGGGAGCGAGGGGAGGAATCTGAGATTAGTTTTTCATTTTTCAATTTAATCATTTGAATTTTAGATTGTTTATTGTCTTGCATGTTTATTAATTTGCTAATTAAGTTAATTGAGCATTTGGGAATGAGCCGATAAAATAGATAACATAAAATATCTTTTTCGACGGTAAAATAGTTTAAAATTATAAAAAATAAATATTTTTTTCAATAATATGTTAAACTTAAAAAAAAAAATATCAGCATAATATAATTTTATTTTTTTTTTACTCTTTTTTCATAAATA